>MDKI01132888.1:0-60323 GCA_005239505.1 Nicotiana paniculata | reverse complement strand
CTAGTTTCTTCTAATTTAAATGTAAGTTATAATAATATTTTTTTAAGTATAATTTAAAGTAAAATGTAAATATTGGATTTTCTTATTTATATAGTTTTCTAAAAGTATAGTGTATATATATATATATACACCTTATTTTTATATAATAAAAAATGGGTTAGAAAAAAAAAGGTTAAAAAAAAAGTAAATAACGAAAAGAGAAAAATACAATAAAAAACAAAAAAAATGAGTAAATCTGAAAAATACAAAAAAAAAAAAATTAATAAAAAGAGTAAGTATCCTAACTACTTTCACGATCTGCATTCCCTAACCACCTCACTTCCCCTGGTCTTCACATCTCCCCTCAAAAAGCTCCCCCACCAGCCTCACATCCCCTAAGGTCCCAATCCTCACTTCCTCACTTCCTCACATAAGTTATAAAGTGCACACACATCTATACATAATTGAGAAAGGGCAATCGGAGAAAAAAAATCAGAACTAAGAAAAAATAACATTATTCATTTACAGTGAAAATTACTTGGAGACAAGCTGTTTTTGTTAAATTTAGTAGATTCAGAGTCGAAAAACGAAGTATCCTTCGCGGTTTTAAGTTCGCGGGTTCAAGTCAATAGATTGTAAATATTCTCTTTATTGTGAAATCTTATACAAGGTAACACTCAATCTCCGCTATATAATTTAAACTTGATATATGAGATCTATGTCTTCTCAAAGTTTGAATTTTTTTATTCGTTTGTGAATCTTCTATAACTAATTCACGAATTTGGAGGCGCATACTAACAAAGGATAAACTTTTTCAACTAAGGTTCATTCTTTTCCTTTTTATTTTTATTTTTTTGCTTTCACTGTTAACTTATCTATTTTCGTCAATTTGATTGATGTTCCGTTGCTTAGATTTGAGATTTTTATATTCAAATAGCCATGTGGTATCTAGTAATTGTATAGAGGTTGCTTAATGAAAGATGCATTTGAAGGTTAACAATGGGATGGAAACCGTGATAAAAATATATGGTCGAAATTAAGTTAGGAAGGAATTTGTTCATCGAATTGTTGGGTTTTACATTTTGTCATGCCTTAGTTCCATTTTAATCTCCTATACTTGGGTGACTAACTTGTTCCGTTATTATCTATTTTTATCCATGCCATAGATTTTAATGTAGTTATATATATTGGTTAGTAGTAAATGTACAGGAGATTACGTTGGGTCATGGTAGTTATCAGATCTTAATCACACTTAAGCCCTCCAGCATATTTATAGGTTAATTAATTCTGCCACGGATTTCCAAAATTAAAAATAAGGTATGCGTTCACGCAACTTTGGGAGAAACAATCTTAATAATAATAAAGTGTTGTTAATTGTGTACATGTACGCGTGACGTGATTCTTAACCCACCAAACAAAACGTATACACGTACGCGTGATTCGTTTCAAGATAATTTCATAATTACGAATAATTAAGCAATTAAAAGTGGTTAAAAGGGTAAATGCACATAGATTTAAAAAATAAGTAATCAAAATAATTTAATTAAGACAGGTATGATTAAAGAGACCGTGCTAAAATTACGGAACTCGGGAATGCCTAACACTTTCTCCCGGATTAACAGAATTCCTTACCCGGTCTTCTGGTTTCGCTTACTTTTGAACAGAGTCAAATTTCCTCATTTGGGATTTTAAAACAAACCGGTGACTTGGGACACCATAACAACTATCCCAAGTGGTGACTCTAAAAATAAATAAATAATCCCAATTCGAATAATGTGACTTAAAGTGGAAAAACTCCCATATCCTCCTCGGGAAAAAGGAGGTGTGACAAATATTTTCGTTGAGGGAAACCTTTCAGTAGGTTTCGAATTTTCGTAAAGGACTTACTTTCTAGTTACGGCCTTTTGATGTCTCTGAACCGTTTTTAGGGTGGGTGTAGTCTTTTATATCTGGGCACCGCCTAATAGGTTTGGTGCCTGATGCGTGGCTAGAATCCATTGTTTTAAGCATTATGTACCTTACATTTTATATGATTTTGTGATAAAAATACATGTCATATGTGCATAATGGAGTCTATTTCATGTGTAGGTGCATTGGAGATGGAAGCCGAGCTAAATGGGTGCATACACGTCAAAAATACGCTCAAGAGTCGAAAATGAGTGACCCGGGACATAGCCGGGCGTTTTGGCCCTAAAGCCTGGCATGACTAGGCGTTAGTGGGGCGTTAGAGCCCAAACGCCAGCCATGCCCAGTCATTAATGGGGCGTTAGAGCCCAAACGCCAGGCCTACCCATGCTATAGCTGGGCGTTTGGGGCTTAAAGTCTTGGGTCCTTGGTCCGGTCAATTTCGAGGTTTTAAGTGTTTTCCGATTTGAATAGAAGTCTCCTACACGTTTAGGGTTTATCCCAAACATATAAATAGACCCAAAAACATAACTTGGAGGGAGGATGCCATTTTTGGAGAGAAGATACACACAATATCATTGAGGAAGCAAAGGATTATCAGTTTTCTTCATCTTATTCTAGTATTTTCCATTTATGCAAAACTTATGCAATTGTTTGATTCTAGCATGAGTGGCTAAACACCCATTGTTCTAAGGTTGTGGTTTAGCCATGGATATTGTTATTCGACATTAACTTAACCTTGATTATAGTTCACTCAATATATGGTCGTTTCTTCAATTCTGCGTTTAATTGCTTAATTGTTTGACCAGCAGTTAGGTTCTATATACTACCTATGTTATGCTTAGGAAAGTCGTATATAGATTAGAGAAGAATTGAAAAGAGCGCGATCTTAACCCTTCAGGGGAGCGGATTTGTGGTTAGGATAGGAATATACCTAGTCACCGTGCTTAATTAAACATCGTAATCTTAGTGAATTCTAATAGATTAATTTCATAGGAATATAGGCGTTAATCTATTGAGATTAGGCGAGTAGTACTTCGGGAGAAGGCTACAAGAGCAATTAGCGATTAATTAGCAACCATGAGTGAATTATATAAGAGGGAGAGTTAATTAGAATGCGGTGAATTGATCACAACCCTGGGATATTTGTCTCTACTGAATACACAAAACAATATTCTTGTCACTTGATAATTAGTTATTTCATAGAATCGTAGTATAAATTAGCTACATTCCAAGATTTTGTTTTGGCTCGATTAAATAAAAATTAGAGTGATTCAACAAGTACTTTACGCAAGTCCCTGTGGGTTCGATATTCGATTTAATATTATATTACTTGCTACGACCACGTATACTTGCCTGTGCATTTTGGGACCAACAAGTTTTGGCGTCGTTGTCGGGGACTTGAATATAGACTACTTTTTAGTTACTTGCTTTAATTATTTATTTCATTGAGTCTAACGTCACACGATTTTTGCTCTAATCTCAGGAACTTCGAGTGAATGCGTATGGTCAAAAGCCAGGATAGACTTGAAGGCTTTGACCCCGAACCTGAGAGATCAATTCATAGTAGATTGCGAGAAGCAAGAGATACAGACAATATTCAAGACTTCATTCGATTTCCTGTGAACATGGAAGAGGAACAACACATGGCTGTTCAGGAGGTGGCAATGCCCAGTATTGCTAATGTCACCTCCAGCATCGTGAAGCCCAGAATCACTGGGCACTTTGAGCTGAAACAGAGCATGATCCAACTACTTCATGCAAATGGGCAGTTTTTGGCTTTAACACGAGGATCCACAGCAGCACATTCTGAACTTCTTGGAGATTAGTGATACTTATATCACTAAAGGGGTCACGCTAGATTATGTGAGGCTCACACTTTTCCCATTCTCTATATTGGGCGAAGCAAAGAGATGGCTGAAGGCAAAACCAGCTAATTCCATCACAACATGGAACGATCTGGCGAGAAAATTTCTGGCAAGGTTCTTCCCTTCAGGAAAGACCGCAAATATCAGGAGTGATATAGTCTCCTTTAGACAAAATATAGGTGAATCATTATATTCAGCATGGGAAATATTCACGGGGCTACTCAGAGACTGTCCTTATCACAATCAAACAAACGAGGTGTTAGTTCACATTTTCATTGAGGGACTCCATCCGCGAACAAAAATTATGGTAGATCCAGCAGCCGGAGGTCAGGTGTTGGAGAAGAATTATGATGAAATATTTGCATTACTGAATAAATTCTCCAAAAGCAATCCAGATCGGAAAGGTGAGATGGGGAGAAATGTGGTTCAAAAGTCACCAGGGTTTTTTGAAGTAGATGTGGTTTCAGCATTGTAAGCCCAGATTTCCACATTGACTAACCAAGTCAATCAGATGAATCTGATCATTAACAAGCAACAATCTCAACCAGTGCAACAGGCCCAACCAGTGCAACAGATTCAGGTATTTTGTGAAGTCTGTGGAGAGGGTCATTCGAGTAATTTATGCCCCATTAATCCATAGTCTGTCTGCTTTGTGGGTAACGCGAATAGGGGACAAGAAAATCAATATGGAAACATTTATAACCCCAACTAGAGAAACCACCCAAACTTCTCTTGGGGTGGAAATCAAAGCACTCAGCATAACTACAGGCATCCAGCACCTCAACAGCAGTACAAACCACCTCAGGCTGAACCATCAGCAAGCCTTGAGGAGATTATGAAGAGAATGATGAACAACCAACTTGCTTTCAATCAGAAAATAACGGCTGCTCACCAAGCCCAGACTGTAGCGATGAGAAACTTAGAACGTCAAGTGGGGCAACTCGCCAGTTCTCAAAATACCCGACCAACGGGGGCTCTTCCAAGTGACACTGAAGCTAATCCTAAAGCATCTGTTAATGCTATATCATTGAGGAATGGGAAGAAATTGGAAGAAGTCCAGTCCAAGAAGAGGAAGCAGGTAACTTTTGATGAGGAACCAACCACTATTGAATCAACATCAGACAACTCGAAAGAATCAGATAAGCCAACAAAGGAGGCGGTGGCTGAGCAACCCCCACCAATTGTTGCAAGTCCACCCCCTCCATTCCCTCAAAGGTTGCAAAAGGTGAAAGATAATGTTGGTTCAGGTGGGATCCTTCATATTCCCAGCTGATTTCATTATCTTGGACTATGAGCCTGATCAGGAAGTCCCATTTATTTTGGGGTGTCCATTCCTAGCTACAGGACGAGCTATCATCGATGTGTGTGAAGGGAAGATGACAATGCGAGTTGGTGATCGAGTGGAGATGTTTAATGTTTATAAGGCACTCAAGTTACATGTCCACTATGAAGAACTATCCATGATTACTGTAGTGGAAAGCAAATCGGAGTCAATGGTTCCATACATGAGTCCTGTTGACCCTCTTGAGCAAGTGTTAGATGGGGATGAAGAAGACTGTGGGGATGGAGCAAGGGGAGACATTGAGAAAGCTTTTGAAGTATCTTGCAGTTACCTCCACGGGCTAGGAAAATTTGAAGAGTTGAACAAGCCTTTTACTCTAACCCCTCCTAAGACATCTATTGAAGAGGCTCCAAAGCTGGAACTCAAACCTCTTCCAGCACATTTACGCTATGCTTATTTGGGAAACTCTGAGACATTGCCCGTGATCATCTCATCCAGCCTGACCAATACACAAGAACATAAATTGCTTAGGGTACTTTGTGAGCACAAAAAAGCGATTGGGTGGACCATTGCAGATATTAAAGGAATCAGCCCATCATTTTGCATGCATAAAATCTTTTTGGAAGATGGACATCGCCTGAGTGTTGAGTAGCAAAGAAGGCTAAATCCCATCATGAAAGAAGTGGTGAAGAAAGAAGTAATAAAATTACTAGATGCTGGTATCATTTCCCTATTTCTGACAGCAACTGGGTGAGCCCGGTTCAATGTGTTCCCAAAAAGGGAGGGATGACCGTGATTGAGAATGAGAAGAATGAGCTAATTCCTACCTGCACTGTCACGGGTTGGAGAGTTTGCATTGATTATCGAAGGCTCAACAAAGCAACCCGCAAGGATCATTTTTCACTCTTATTCATTGACCAAATGCTGGACAGATTAGCAGGTCATGAATATTATTTCTTTTTGGATGCGTACTCAGGTTACAATCAAATTTTCATATGCCCAGAGGATCAGGAGAAAACCACGTTTACTTGCCCTTATGGCACCTTCTCCTTCAAGGGAATGCCATTTCGTCTTCGTAATGCACCAGCAACCTTCCAGAGATGCATGATGGCTATTTTCACTGACATGGTGGAAAAATTCGTAGAGGTATTCATGGATGACTTCTCAGTCTTTGGGTCATCTTATGATGATTTTTTGAAAAATTTGAGCATGGTGTTGGCCCACTATGAAGAAACAAATTTGGTGTTAAATTGGGAAAGTGTCACTTTATGGTGCAGGAAGGCATCATTTTGGGTCATAGAGTATCTAAAAGTGGCATCAAATTTGATAAGGCAAAAGTGGAGGCAGTTGAAAAATTACCTACACCAATTTCAGTGAAGGGCATCCAGAGTTTCCCGGGACACGCAGGATTTTATAGGCGCTTTATTAAAGATTTTTCTAAAATTGCTACTCCTTTGTGCAGGTTGCTGGAAAAATATGTCAAGTTCAATTTTGATGCACCCTGCCTGAAGGCATTTGAGGAGCTCAAGAAGAAATTGGTAACTGCCCCCATAATTGTTGCACCTGATTGGTCACTACCATTTGAACTTATGTGTGATGCAAGTGACCATGCAATTGGGGCAGTGCTAGGCCAAAGGAAAGACAAGGTATTTTATTCCATCTACTATGCGAGTAAGGCCCTCGATGATGCACAACAGAATTACACCACCACTGAAAAGGAGCTGTTAGCTGTGGTGTGGGCCTTTGAAAAATTCCGGGCATATGTGGTGGGCACGAAAGTTATTGTCCACACAGATCACGCAACAATCAGGTATTTATTTACAAAGAAAGAATCTAAAGCTAGATTGATGCGCTGGGTTTTATTGTTGCAGGAATTTGATGTGGAGATAAGAGACCGAAAGGGCACTGATAACCAAGTAGCTGACCATCTGTCAAGGCTGGAAAATCATGATCATGTTGAGGAGGGTGGAGATATTAAAGAAGTCTTTTCCGATGAGAAACTTTTTGCTATAACCCAAAACCCTCTTCCGTGATATGCCGATTATGTGAATTATCTGGTGAGTGGGGTACTTCCTCCGGAAATAGAATCTGAAGCAAGGAAGAGGTTCTTACGTGATGTGAAATTTTACTACTAGGATGAGCCCTACCTGTACAAAGAATGTGGTGATCAGCTAATGAGGAAATGTATTCCTGATATAGAAGTGGAACGGGTGTTGTATGATTTTCATGCATCACCATATGGAGGCCATCATGGTGGCGATCGAACAACAGTGAAGGTTCTACAATCTGGTTTCTTTTGACCAACTCTATTCAAAGATGCCCACACATTTTTTAAGAAGTGTGACCAGTGCCAGAGAACAAGAACGATAACAAGGAAGCACGAGATGACTTTGAATAATATCTTGGAGGTAGAGATTTTTGATGTATGATGGGATAGACTTTATGGGTCCATTCCCATCATCCAGGGGAAATAAATACATTTTGCTGGCAGTTGTCTACGTGTCGGAATGGGTGGAGGCAATTGCATTGCTGACGAATGATGCCATGGTTGTCGCTGCGTTTGTGAAGAAGAATATATTCTCCAGATTTGGTACTCCACATGCCTTGATTAGTGATGAAGGAACCCATTTTCTCAATCGGTTGTTGAATAACCTCTTAGCTAAATATGGGGTCCGTCATCGAGTTGTAACAACATATCTCCCTCAAACAAGTGGACAAGCAGAGGTATCCAATAGAGAAATCAAGCAAATACTAGAGAAAACGGTGAGTGTGAACAGGAAGGATTGGGATGCTAATTTAGATGATGGCTTAGGGGCATACAGAACAGTGTACAAAACACCAATTGGGGCATCACCATACAAGTTGGTCTATGGGAAGGCATGTCACTTGCCCGTAGAGCTTGAACACAAGGCGTATTGGGCCATCAAGAAGCTAAACATGAACCTTGAAGTCGCGGGTGAGAAAAGATTGTTGCAGTTGTATGAATTGGATGAGTTCAGGTTGCATACATACGAAAATGCCAAACTTTACAAAGAAAAGACCAAAAGATGGCATGACAAACGTATAAATCCGCGTCATTTTGAGCCAGGCCAACATGTATTATTATTCAATTATAGGCTTAGACTGCTTCCTGGGAAGCTGAAATCGAGATGGTCAGACCCATTTGAGATAGTGAGAGTCACCCCATATGGAGCACTTGAGTTGTGATCTATACATGGTGAAGGAAATTTTTTAGTTAATGGACATAGAGTCAAACACTATTGAGGTGGAACCATAAATCGTGAGAAGACCAAAGTCATGCTCGCTGATGAGAGAGGCGAGATTCTGCGTCGTGCCGCGACGTTAAATCAGGCGCTTCATAGGAGGAAACTTATTGACTTATTGTAATCGTCGTGCCACAACATTAACTAAGGCGCTTATTGGGAGGCCACCCAATGCTTAGTTAAATATTAGCATAGATAGAAGTAGTTCGTGTAATTATAGCTACTAACGAGCTTGCGAGTGCATTCGGGTGGAAGGAGCAGTGTGCTAGCATGACGGAAAGCCTGGCTAAAGCCATGGGGCACTGGGCGATAAGCCCCTAATGCCTGGCTAACGTTAGGGGCACCGGGCGATAAGCCCCTAACGCCTGGCTAACGCCAGGTTGGTCTGGGCTTTTCAGCTCTAACACCTGGCTAACGCTAGGGTGCCCGGGATTTATGACTAAAACGCACAACAAACGCCAGGTATGTTCCACTTCTTATTTTTAAATCTCCCAACTCTCTCTCAAGGAAGGGTTTACTCCCAAGAACACCATCAACACCGATTTTCTCGCACACTCACACCAAAACATAGATTAACATACACATCTTCACCCACACAACAAGTTCACAGCACACACAAATCTGCACAATTTTGATTTCGTGGTGCACTTCATCCGAGAAACACACATCAAGCGTTGAGGTATGATTATATCCCTACCCTTTGTTACTTCGAATTTGGTATTACAATTATGAAAGGTGCAGCCTTGATTCATGGTGATTCTTTATGGGTTTATGCAATTCATGGTCATATTGTATTATGTTGTGAATCCCAAATCCCCGAACCCTTTAGGAATGGGCTGAAATGGTGAAGCTAAGTGGTATTATGGAACCCCAACCATATTTGGGTACATGAGGCAGTCCCTCAAGTCCATAAGACCTCCCATGGCAGTTGTGCTAGCCAAGTGCTCGATGTAATGCCCCAATGGCAATACATATCCCATTTGGAGCCCGAGTCTCCGGTAAACTAACCACTAGTATCATGCATCGTGAAATCCATGAAATTTTAAGTTTGAAGAGGCTCACGAGAAGCCGTATGTGTCAAATTGTTCGTAAACGTGCCAAGGTGAAGTCTGAGTAACCTTGGCAAATTGGAAAAGCTTATAGAACACAAATTGTGACACCCACTTACTACTAATCATTTGTGCAGGGAAAAAAGATGCTACCTAGAAGAGACACAGGCAAAGGAAAGGCCACGTCTTCGGCCCCAGTGAAAACTAAAGCAAAACCCTCACCACCTCAGAAGAAAAGAAAATGGGGAGATGCTACTTCCAGTATGACTGGTGAGGAAGCAGTAGTTGTTGTCGCTGCTATGAGACAGCATCCCGTTGGTCAACGGGAATATGGTATCAACAGCATACCGGTACAATCCAGGAAATGGTATGCACTCTGCAAGACAAAACATGTTCACCCTGAAGGGGCCATTAAGGAAGGGAGTCTGAGAACAAAATTCCCAGCGATTTGGAGGAGCATCCATGAGTTGGGTCTAGGATACGTGTTCAGGCACAATGGTCACATCAACCTTAACTTAGTCCGGGAATTCTATGCAGGGTTTGTCCCTAAGGACAAGGACGGATTGGTGCCAATACGTGGGAACTTGGTGGATTTTTCGGCCAAGGCCATATGCGATTTTCTAGGTGCACCAAATGTTTCGGTGGAGTCTCTAGAGCAATTCATCCGCCATCCCAACTATAGAGAGGTGAGGCACACACTGTGTGGGGTTGAGTCCAGGGCTGCTTGGATTTGAGATAGAGCCACAAATCGCCATAAAAGGTTTCCCAAGAAGAAAAGGAAGGCTGAAACCCAGGTGTGGCTTAAAGTGATTAATGCACGAATACTACCATGCAATCATGACACCTTAATCAACCGAGAGAGGATTTTTGTGCTCTTATTCCTCATGACGGGGCAGAGAGTGAATGTGGGCCATCTGATGTGCTATCAAATGGGGTTGGTGCATTCCAACAATAGAATTGATCGAATATCATTCCCAAATTTCCTGACTCAGTTCCTGCTAAATGAGAATGTAGCGGTTGATCCCAAATTTGACCATTTCATTGATCAAATCGCACGAGAGACTGATATCACTGGCTTAAGACTGAAAGAAGACTCTCCACTGACCATTGTAGAGCGCAATGTGCGGAAGGATAGCTTTATGACCCATCTTTATGGGATAATTGATTTGTAGTTGTGAATAGGAGGTCGGCCAACGTCAGTTGATGAGAGAGATGAGTTGGATCAGAGATACACGCTCAATGCTCACGCTCAGCAGATGATTGGACCAGGTGAGGGGTACATGCTCCCAGATGATGAGGATATCAACACACCTGACGATTCTGATGCAGGGCCGATGCGCTCAGATGAAGATGATGATGAAGAAGATGAGCATGAGGAGGAATGGAGAGCGTCAGATGATGAGGACACTGAATGATCAAGGACTTCTTGTACCTTACTTCTATTACTTGTTTTGTCTATATATGATGCACTGAGGACAGTGCATGAATTAAGTGTGGGGTGTTATGCATACGTATTGTGGAATTGTTTTACCATATGTGGGTTCGTGTGGTAGTTTGTATTCATGATAGTAAATGATTTTTCTTTTGAGTTTTGTAGTTGTTTTTGTTTTTTTTTTATATAAATATGTGGACTTTTGCCGACGATGGATCTCCTAGACAGTTCTCTTGAGGGAAGTAAGTCTAAAGAAAATACCAAAAAGATTTTTGTTTTAGGTAGTGTAGTAATTCCTCCTTGGTTTTTCTTTGGACCACGGTTCGTTTTCAAGGGTGTAACTTGAACGGGGTGTTTATTTTTGTTTTTTTAGAGTAGGTAGGAAGAAACTGAATAACTGAGAAATACCTTATGACATGTTTGATGCCGTCATATTAGGTTATGACATACATTCTGCTTTCCTTTATATTGGGTTTGACATGTTTGATGCCTGAGTAAAAATAAATAGCCTATTTTGTGATGTCTTAGCTCAGTTATTTGACTTGTATGCTACATAGTGTAGTAGTGATTAATTCTCTCAAATTTGTCTGCTTGCTTGACTTGAGAGTTGAATAAAACCGTTGTGAGTGAGTCATGTGCAATGTGTGAGTGAGGTTTAGTGATTTTCTATGCTATCCTGTGTAGTCTAGAACTTGCCCCGTGTGTTAATCGAAGCAAAATTGTAGGTTATGCTAGTCTAGGGGATGACGTAGGCATTTTCTTGCTTGATCAAGGATGTGCTTGTCACATAAGAATTACATTTTCGTTACTAGCCCCTTTGAGCCGTTTGACCTCTTCTTTGGTACCCACATTACAAGTCGTACCCCTATTTTGTTCTTAAATTGAGATTTTTGCACCTTTTCCTCCTAAGGCACTTAGTCGCTAAAAGAAGTAAGGTGGGATATGGGGGATTAACTTTTTAGTGGAGCCATGGAAAGGCCTGTTAGTGCACTAAAAGTTATATTCAAAAAGTCACTAGCCATTGAATCTTCACGTATGGAGTGTGTGTAGGAAAGAAAGGGAAAAAAAATGATAGTAAAAGTATGTACGAAAAGATACACACCTCCAATGTTTATTAATTTGTCCTAGTAAAAATATAGAAGTGCTTAATTGAAAAAGGGCTATGTTGAATATGAATTGTGGCAAGGGAATTGGTTGAGAAAAATATGTGTTGATTTGTGAAGGTAGTGTATTAAAGTGCTTAGGAGGGTTAGTTACTATTTTTAAATATATCCTACCCATCCCTTAGCCTACATTACAACCTTAAAAGTTCTAATTGATCCTAGATTTGGCTAACTTGAATTAGTGGAGATCTACACTACGGGCAAGCTTATGGTACGATCACGGGATGCATATGAATTCTTTGTGAGAGTGAGTGAATTTGTTAAATTGTGTGATGTCCTTAAATAATGTTCAAAAGCATATTTGAATGTGTGGACTAGTTATATTCACTCTTTTGTTGTTGGTGAGGGCGCATGATCTCATGAACGATTGGTAATATTGTAACTTTTTTGTTGGCTGGTGCGCGAATTGAGAGGTCTTAGTAGTTGCAAGTCGACTCTTGAGGTTGGGTGGTAGCAATTAGGTTGGTTCGTGTGATTGATTAAATTGTTATACTTGGGCATGTTTAAAGAAGGGAAATAATGTGAAACTTTGTATGTTCATACTTGATTTCCGGTATCGATCATAGTTAAGGGGTAATGTGTGATTGAAAAGTAAAATCCTCCCTATTAATGAAATGTGTACGTGTTGAAGGATATTGCTCGAGGACGAGCAAGAGTCTAAGTGTGGGGTGTTGATGCGTGGCTAGAATCCATAGTTTTAAGCATTATGTACCTTACATTTTATGTTATTTTGGGATAAAAATACACGTCATATGTGCATAATGGAGTCTATTTCTTGTGTAGGTGAATTGGAGATGGAAGCCGAGCTAAATGAGTGCATAAATGTCAAAAATACGCTCAAGAGTCGAAAAGGAGTGACCGGGGCCATAGCCGGGCGTTTTGGCCCTAAAGCCTGGCATAACCAGGCGTTAGTGGGGCGTTAGAGCCCAAACGCCAGCCATGCCCAGGCGTTAATGGGGCGTTTGGGACTTAACGCCTGGGGTCCTTGGTCCGGTCAATTCCGAGTTTTGAAGGTTTTAAGTGTTTTCAAGTTTGAATAGAAGTCTCCTACACGTTTAGGGTTTATCCCAAACATATAAATAGACTCAAAAACACAACTTGGAGGGAGGATGCCATTTTTGGAGAGAAGATACACACAAGATCATTGAGGAAGCAAAGGATTATCGGTTTTCTTCATCTTATTCTAGTATTTTCCATTTATGCAAAACTTATGCAATTGTTTGATTCTAGCATGAGCGGCTAAACACCCATTGTTCTAGGGTTGTTGTTTAGCCATGAATATTGTTATTCGACATTAACTTAACCTTGATTATAGTTCACTCAATATATGGTTGTTTCTTCAATTCTGCGTTTAATTGCTTAATTGTTTGGCCAGTAGTTAGGTTCTATATACTATCTATGTTATGCTTGGGAAAGCCGTATATGGATTAGAGAAGAATTGAAGAGAGCGCGATCTTAACCCTTCAAGGGAGCGGATTTGTGGTTAGGATAGGAATATACCTAGTCACCGTGCTTAATTAAACATTGTAATCTTAGTGCGTTCTAATATATTAATTTCATAGGAATGTAGGCGTTAATCTATTGAGAATAGGCGAGTAGTACTTCGGGAGAAGGCTACGAGAGAAATTATCGATTAATTAGCAACCATGAGTGAATTATATAAGAGGGAGATTTAATTAGAATGCAATACGACTGGTGAATTGATCACAACCCTAGAATATTTGTCTCTACAGAATACACACAACAATATTCTTGTCACTTGATATTAGTTATTTCATAGAATCGTAGTATAAATTAGTTACGTTCCTGGATTTTGTTTTGGCTCGATTAAATAACAATTAGAGTGACTCAACAAGTAGTTTATGTAAGTCCCTGTGGGTTCGACAATAGATTTAACATTATATTACTTGCTACGACCACGTATACTTGCGTGTGCGTTTTGGGACCAACAGTGCCTCCCGGATTTGCTAGCCTGAGTTGTTCGAATTTTCTTCGGGCGACAGTCCCTAAGTAGGAGTAGCCCTTGGTCTCGATAGTCCCCGAGTAGGGGTAGTCCGTGGGCTCTAGGATCCGGGATCGAAGAAGCAAAACGCGTAATAGCAAAGCAGAAATTTCTTTCATTTCTTAGTATCCAAGGTAAACGATGGAAAGCGCATAAAAACTTGTGCCATGGCTAGAGTGGACTATGTGGCCACGGTTCATATGACCGTTTGACCCTTACAATGAATCCTAACCATCAAGCCTTAGCTTTCAGTATATAATGTTTTCTTTTTCCCCTTCTAAAGACCTTAATCCGAGGGTAATGACCCCCAGTATTCGAGGTCAAACTCATGAGGGCTCGGATATTGTTGACTTGAAGCAAACGACCGCTGACTCTGATTTGAAATCGATATTAGAATCTAAGTTAGCACGTTTTACTTTTTCATTGTTAAAAGCCTTGACAAAAAATTCATTTTGGGACAAAACTGGTTCAAGAGGAAAAGAGTGCAAGCCGTGCTTTCAAACCTAATAGCCACATCCATCTTTGGCCTTTTATCTGCATATGTTAGTCCGATTTATAAAAAGAGTAACTGAGCTCGTACCTTAGCAGTAGTAAAAATTTAAGTGTGCCACGTACCAGTTGTTCGATAGTTGTATGTGGTTTCCCACTTTGAGATTGTACAAGCCTTTGTCGGTTATTCCGACAACTCGATACGGCCCTTCCCAGTCAGTCCTAGATTCCCTTCGTCCGGGTTCCTGGTATGTAATGTTACTTTCCTCAACACTAAGTACCCGACTTTAAAGGGTCGGAGGTTGGATCTTCGGTTGTAATACCTTTCTATTCGTTGTTTCTGGGCGGCTAATCGGATCAGGGCGGTCTCCTGCCTTTCATCCAATAGTTCCAGGATCGTGATCATGGCCTCGCCATTTGGTTCTTCTATCGCATATTGGAACCTGAGGCTCGATTCACCTACCTCGATTGGTATTAAGGCTTCGGCTCCATAGAATAATGAAAACTGGGTGCCTCGGTGCTACATTTTGAAGTCGTATGGTATGCCCACAGGACCTCGGGTAGGATCTTCGTCCATTTATCTTTAGCACCGGTCAATCTCTTTTTCAGGTTTTGAAGTATGGTCTTGTTTGTTGATTATGTATGTCCATTCCCACTAGGGTGATAAGTTTTCGATAGTATCTTCTTGATCTTGTGATCTTCAAAGAATTTATTTACCTTGTTGCCAACAAATTGCTTTTCATTGTCACAAATGATTTCGGTCGGTATCCCAAATTGACATATTATGTTGTCCAAGATGAAGTCAATGACTTCTTTCTCCCAGAACTTCTTGAATAATTGAGCCTTGACTCATTTGGAAAAATAATCGGTCATGAATAGTATGAACAGAGCTTTACCGTTAATAAATGGCCACGGGACAAAAGTGGAGCATTTCTCCCGGTTGATAGATCATCAGGGAGTGTCTCTAGCAGTCGTCGCATTTCCGTATGAAGTCCTTAGCATCTTTTTCCATTTCGGTCCAGTAATAGATGGCCCTGATTAGTTTCCAATCAAAAGATTCTTCCCCCGAATGGTTTCCGCAGGTGACTTCGTGAACTTCTCTCAAGGCATATTTGGTCTCTCCCGGTACTAAGCATCTGGCTAGCGGGCCGTCAAAGGTTCTCCTGAACAAGGCCCCTTCGACCAAGCTAAATCTGGAAGCCTTGGTACGCTTGTCTCTTGATTCTTTGGGATTCGAAGGTATTTTCGCAATCTTCAAGTAGTCGATGTGCTTGTTCCTCCAATCCCTAATTAAACTTCTTCAGTTTACTTCAACGTGGCCTTCTTCTATCATCGACTTCATGAGTGGGAATACTGTTCCCGAACTGAATTCATCGGCATCGACCGACGACCTCAAGTTAGCCAGAGCATCAGCCTCGTTGTTCTGGTCTCTGGTACATGTTGCAGGGTCTATTTCCCTAAATTGATTCAGTGTTACCTGTAATTCTTCCATGTACCTTAGCATCTGTTTTTATTTTACTTAGAACGTCCCGTTAACTTGGTTTACCACAAAGAGGGAGTCGCACTTGGCTTCGATCACCTTGGCCCTAAGGCTTTTAGTCAATTCCAGACCTGCAATCATGACCTCATACTCGGCCTCATTGTTTGACAATTTCACAGTTCTAATAGATTGCCTAATTACATTTCTTGTAGGCGGTTTTAATACGATGTCGAGCCCGAGCCCCTTCGCGTTCGAGGCACCGTCGGGAAAAAGGGTCCAGATTCTCGAGGTGGTCCTCGAGGTTAATAGTAATTCCCTCTCGACTTTGAATATTAAGGTCGGCCACGAAGTTTGCCAAAATCTAAGATTTTATGGCGGTCCGGTATCGATACTCGATATCGTACCCGCTAATTTTGATGGCCCATTTGGCTAACCGACACATATGGGATGGCACTAAAAGTACGACTTTAGCTTTTTGGATGCGCTTAGCAATGGGAGCACTAATTTTCCTGGTGAGGATACCTTGTTTTGGCCTCACCTAGAGTTCTATTGACGTAGTAAATAGGAAATTGCGTACCTTCTTCCTCCCGTACTAAGACTCCACTCACCGCCACCTCAGAAACCTCCAAGTAAAGGTATAGTTGTTCGTCCACCTTTAGAGTGTGGGGCAGGGGCGTACTATATAGGTACTGTTAAATTCTTCCAAAGCTTGCTAGCATTCTGGGGTCCTTAAAAGGTTATTTTTCTTCTTTAATAGTGAGAAGAACTGATGACTTTTGTTTGAGGACCTCGATATGAACCGGCTCAGGGCGGCTATACGCTCGGTCAGCCTCTGAAAGTCCTTGACATTGTCCACCATGGTGATGTCCTCTATGGCTTTGATTTTTTCGGGATTGATCTTGATCCCTCAATTGGATACCATGACCCCGAATGCGCATTTCTCTAGGTTCGGCTTCATTTTTATTTCTTTAGTATGTCGAAGGTCTCCTGCAAATATTTCAAATGGTCATCTGCTAGAAGGGACTTGACTAACATGCCGTCAATATAAACTTCCATTGATTTTCCTATCCACTCTTCGAACATCCAATTTACTAGGCATAATAGGTGGCACCAACGTTCTTTAGTCAGAACGACATTACATATAACATTAGGTGCCAAATTTAGTGATAAAAGAAGTCTTTTCTTGATCGTCCGGGTCCATCCGAATTTGGTTGTACCCAGAATAGACATCGAGAAAGCTGAGTATCTCATGCCCGGCCATCACGTCGATCATCCGATTGATGTTAGGCAAAGGAAATAATCATTGGGGCATGCCTTGTTTATATCTTTGTCATCTACACACATTCTTAGCTTATTCCCTTTTTAGGAACTAGCTCTACGTTAGCTAACCAGTCCGGGTATTTAACTTCCCGAATGAACACTATTTTAAGGAGATTTGATACCACGTCCTTAATGAATGGATGCTTGACTTCGGAATACGGTCTCTTCTTCTACTTATCTAGATGGAACTTCAAGTCCAAACTCAGCTTATGAGTGGTTACCTCGGAGTGATCCCTATCATGTCAACATGGGACCAAGCGAAACAATCTATTTTAGCCTTAAGAAAATTAATGAGTTTTTTCCTGAGCTCGAGGGTTAACCCCGTGCCCAGGTATACCTTTTGATCCGATAGGTGTTCGATCAATATGACTTGCTCCAACTCTTCGACTGTCGATTTGGCGGCGTCGGCATCATCAGGAGCCAAACGATCTCGAAACTCCGTAATCATCCTCCTCGTCTATTCATCGTTCCTCCGGTTCGGTCGAGACCGAAATTAGTGATTTCTATTTAATATCTTCCTTTCTGGTTGGCTACGTATTCCTTGATGTCGAAACTGCGGGAACCGTGATTACCTTTTCTATTGCAAACATTTCTTTTGCAGCTATCTGCTCTCCATAGACCTTCTTGACTCCTCCCAGTGTAGGGAACTTCAGCGCCTCGTGCAAGGTCGAGGATACCGCCCTCATATTGTGAACCCAAGACCTTTAGAATTGGGCATTGTACCTCATGTCCCCTTCGATCACGTAGAACTTTGTCTCTTAGATCACCCCGGCGGTTTTTACCGGCAGGTTAATCTCCCCATTAGTGGTTTTGCATGCAATGTTAAATCTGTTCAACACCCGAACTACCAGCACTATTTGGTTCTGCAACCCCAATTGCTCTACGACCCTAGATCTGATGATGTTGAGTGAGCTTCCTGGATCAATCAACACACGTTTAACTCAAGATTTATTGATAATAACGGATAATACCTATGCATCATTGTGAGGTTGTACGATGCCCTCGACATCCTCATCGCTGAATGAAATGGTTCCCTTCGGGACATAATCTCTAGTGTGCTTTTGCCTTGTGGTAGATACTTTAGTGCGCTTTATCATTGGGCCTTAGGGGATATCGACCCCTCCAATGATCATATTGATGACGTGATGAGGATCCTATTGTTCGGCATGTTTGTTGGCGTCCCTCTTCCTGAAGTAGTTTTTAGATCGATCACTCAGAAATTCTCCGAGGTGTCCGTTATTGAACAACCGGGAAACTTCTTCTCTCAATTGTCGGCAATTCTTGGTCCTATGGCCATGAGTTCCATGATACATACACCTCAAGTTAGGATCTCTTCAGGTAGGGTCGGACTGTAATGGTCGTGGCCACTCGATTTCCTTGATGCCACGGATTCTCATACGATGCTGGCAACATCAATGTTAAAGTTATACTCTGATAATCTTGGTGCTTCCCTACTCCCGAGCAGCCTGTCGAAACCATTTTTTCTCATCAGACCTCGACTACTTGGCCCTAGATTGTCTTGCTTTTCATTTCTTATAGGCTCACGCCTGGACCCATTTCCCCTTCGGTATGCTCTCTATAGTTGGTACCGATCCCGGACTGGCCTTGGCTCATGATCGATGGCTCTCTTGGACCTGTCGTCGGCCTTAATGGGCAAACAGACCCAGAAGGGGCTCTGAGTTGGTCGTCTTCGACTCTGATCTTGGACTGGTACCTGTTGTGGACGTCAACCCAAGTTACTGTCGGGTACTCAACCAAATTTTGTTTTAGCTATTGTGAAGCCAAAGAGCTTCGGTGGTTAAGTCCTTTAGTAAACGCCTGAACACCCCAATCATTTGCGACCGGAGGCAAATCCATCTGTTCTATTTGAAACCTCGGCACGAACTTCTTGAGCATCTCGTTGTCTCTTTGTTTACCCTTAAAAAGGGTTATTTTTCAGGTCTCGACCTTGATAGCCTGGTATCGGCCTTCACGAAGGAATTTGAAAGCATAGCAAACGTGTCAATGGAATTTTGTGGTAAGTTGTGATACCATATCGTTGCTCATTTGGAGAAAGTTTCCCCAAACTTCTTTAGCAACACCTACTCGATTTCATCATTTTCCAAGTTGTTCCCTTTGGTTGCGCATGTATAGGAGGTCACATGCTCATTCAGATTCGTGGTTCCATTTTATTTTGGGATATCGGGCATATGAAACTTCTTTGGGATCGTCTTAGGTGGTGCACTCAGAGGAGAAGGCTTCTGGATAAACTTCCTAGAATCTTTTCCTTTCAACATGGGGGTGATCTCGGGATTTGATCGACCCTGGAATTGTATGTTTCCACCTTCTTATCATTGGCCTCAATTTTATTTTCACCTTACTCCACCCGCTTCGCTAATGCTTCGAGCATTCTCATTATTTCGAGATTGACCCAGGGCTCAGCTTCACCCAGTCTCTTTGTGTCTGCTCATTTCTTAGTACATTTTCCCGGGATGATTCGGGCTCAACTCTGCTCGGGGGTGGCTTTGATTCTGCAGCTGTGTTGTCGCTTCCTGTTGAGACTACAATATTTCGAAGATTAATCGTAGGCTTACCCCATCGTCGTCTCCTTCGGATGCTTCTCGAGTTGTTGACCGGGGTCCCCTACAAACGCTGTTTTCGAGGTCAGTTGGCAGGTTGACATTGATGGCCACCTGTGAGTTAGCATCGACCGGTTCGGCAATTGGAACTTCATTGGGATCATTAGGAGGTACCTCATTTCTAGGCACCAGATTGTTATTTTCGCTATGATGTCCAGACTCAGCGTCAACGTTCATATGGGCAGACTTAGAATTTGACATTCTATATGACCTGAATTAAGACTTTAAAGAACAAGCATAAAATAGAGTGTGTTATGGAGATTTGTATAAAATCACCATATCCTTATCTGCTCGGTGGAGGCCAAACTGTTTACCCTTAAAATGGATAAAAATTGAATTTATACGTGATTTTAAGGATACGTGGATTGATTCAACACAAATAATCAAGAATATTAAAGAGAAAATAAATAGTCAAATTATAATGCTACGACCCAGCTCAAACTTAGGTTGAACAGTAGTTCTACCCTCGATCGGACCCTTGGCTCGAAACCAATTGTGAATGAACAACAAACAATAAAGTAAGAAATTTTCAATAGCTAGAAAGCAAAAAAATGAATTTGTATTGCCTGGGTTGCATGTTTCAATGTGTCTTATCAAAGAAAAACATTCTCTCTATATAGTAGGAGAGTTTCATCCCTAGTACAAATCTAAAAAAGGTAAAAAATCATCCTTTCTTGTTAATTACTAATCTGTACCCAAGATCGGGCGAAATTTGCGTCGTGATATCGAGTTAGGTACGGGTATCACAACCTTCTGTTAGTCGTGGATACACGTTTGCCATATTTCTTGAGGTCTTTGACCTCGTTTTGGGTCCGGAGACCGTTGCTTTATCACGCCCGATGATGAGCACATCGTTCACCCTTGTCTCGTCTTCTTCACCGTGAAATCGAGGTGTGCACTGTCTCTGATTTTACCTGTATACAATGTTATACCTGCATTACACAAAAAATTATAATATTTATGCGTCGGGATCAGAATTTCTTCTATTTCTTCAATGCAACTTTAGAATCTGATCTGAAGTTCTTCTATCTTTCCAATGTCACTTCAGAAAATCGAATCTTAAGTAATTCTATCTATTCAATGCAACTCGAGAATCGGATCTGAAGCTCTTCTATCTTTCCAAAGAAACTTCAGAACATCTGAATCTTAAGTAGTTCTATCTCTTCAATGAAACTTCAGAAATTGGATCTTAAATTCTTATATCTTCCATTCAATTTCACACAATTCGGATCTTAAGTATTTCTATCACTTCAATATAACTTCACACATCGAATCTTAAGTTCTGAAATATAAACTTGTTCTCCGAATTCAACAATCCAACACACGATTCAACACCAAAATCAACTCCAAATGAGCTCAAATTTGAAACATTACTTTCAAATATCGTAAAGAACAAACCTCAATCATCAAATTATCAAAACAACAAAAAATATAACAAGCTCATTTAGCAAAAATGGTGTTTTGCAACTAAGAAGAAGAAGAATAAAACAAGCGACTCGTAGATACTTGGAATAGGAAGACAGAAAAGACGAAAGCATTAGAAATGCTCCTGGATACATGCGACATAATACAGAAAAGACAAAAACAAAAGAGAAGAAGAAAAGGAAGCGTATCTAGTTACACTAAAAATTGAATATCAATTAAAAATTTTAAGAAAAATGGCTACTGGTTGAATGGGCTTAACCAAATAGGGTTCCCTGTTAATATCATAAAAAGCTAGGCCGGGCTCAAAATGGATTCTGCTTGACTCAACTCGAAGGTCAAGCTCGGATACAATTAAACTCTTACAGTGACATAACATATGAAGACAATTGTTACGAAGGTGTCTTGTCAATTAGAAATTGAAAGGTATTTTTTTCTAAAATTTGTTTTGAAAAATATTCTCTAGAGTTTTTTTTTCTTTAAAAGAAAACCAATGGTTCAAAATTTTTGCAATAAATTTTATATTAAAATTTACATAAAAAGTATAATTATAAGTTAGAATTGTTAATACTTTAATATAATTAAAAAGTATTTGCAACAAATATGATAAAAAGCTTGTTTAACTTTTCTTCTAGTAATAGATTCACACAAATTAAAACGGATGTGTTATTATTTTTCTCAAAACACTTTTTCCAAAAAAAACAAAATTTTAAAAATGCTTTTTCCAAGCCTTGTCCCAAATAGCTAAATATGTCTTTGTCTGAATGGGAGGGCCTACATTAATGTCACGGCCATTGCTATTTTCTTGGATATTCCTACACCATGTTTTAAACAGTAAAAAAACAAAATAGGTTTTATTTATGGAAATTTAAGATTTTTAAAAAATAAATAAATTAATAATACCTAAGTTTCTTTCATAATTCTTCATAACATTTATATATATATATATATATAACATGCAAAGATTTAACTTTTTTCTAGTTGTAATCACTTTTCTATATATATAACATAAGGTACAACAAAGGAGGGAGACATAAACCTGACCTCCAAACATACGATGAAAGAACACTTGGTTGTCCAATCTTGACAACCAAATGGATCCTGAATGCTATGATAGGTTAGACCTATAATGATGTTCCAATTATCTACCCAGAAATGATAGATAATTGGATATACAAAATCAAGTTGAAGTAAGCCTAGGTCAACTATACAAAATTGCACAAGGAGATCCTAAATCTACCAAAGTATTGAGTTGGAATATCATCTTCCATGTATAAAAAATTCTACATCTAATAAAAGTGTAGAAATTCCCAATTGAGTGTGATAATGGAGGGGACTATCTTCAGCTCTGCTTTGACATTAAATACAAAGAAAGCTAGATTGAAGATAATTATCAAAAAGGCCCATAGAACTGGGTTGAGTAGCTGCTGCTTGTTGTTGTTGACAGAAGGGAGTGATCACTGCCTTGCTTCATTTGTTCAGTAGACCTTGAGGCCTGGAACTGACTTTTGACTGCTAGGTAGACTGTTTCCATGAGTGTGCTTTTGTTGCTGAGAGTTGATAGGTGAAGAAGGCAGGGTGAGCTAATAGGTGAAGAAGGCAGGGTGACTAGGTCTGAGTCCCTAGAAATTTCCTGCTTTGGACTTGAATGGATGGAAGGTTGTTGTGGGTGCTGCTGCTGCATGAGATTAGGAGAAAGTGGGATCTCCTTGTAGTGTTTGCTTTCTGCAAAAAGAGGGCAACATATTTGGAGCTGCTATTGACATAATGGTGAAGGCATCTCGGGTGTGATGTTTACTATAACATGTGTACAAGACTTGAAGTTGGTGTGTGTGTGTGGAGATGGGATGGGAGATGATTGACAGACTTGGTAAAACTGATGCACTTTCAGCAGAATGAGCATCTGAGATGATGATACCACTGACTGAAAGTGCAGCAATTAACCAAGCCAGTTCCATGTACCTGCAAAAATTAGTAAACATGTTAGTGAAAGAGGACTGTGTTTCCAAGTTCTTGTGGGGTCTGTAAGTGAGCATTGGTGCAGGAAGGGGGATGTTATCTCTACTTTTGGTTGAGCAGCTGTTTGCAGGTTCTTGTGTTGGCTGCAGACACTTATGTGGTTGTTTCTGTGGTTGAGAGGGTGTGAAGTAGGTGGGGAAGTACAAATGCAGGTATAAGGAACCTTATTGAGGATTGGAGCTTGAACATATGCTTTTTTTTTGTTTTTGTGGGATGTCCTACTATTATTTGACTGATGGTATTATTGTAGTGATGGTGTGCTTTATCCAGTTGATATATTTCCAGAGGAGTGAACATCATGGATGCTTATACCACACTTTGAAGATATATCAATTGGTTGAGCATGAGGGGGAAGATGGAACCTGCAAAAAAGAGAACAGAGTTAGGTAAAATTTGAGCATTTCTGCTAGATTTCTGGATTTGCTGCTCTCATGAGGTTCAATGTTGTTTGCATTCAAGTTCTTGTGTATACTGATGCAACATGAATGAGGGTGTGTGATTATTCACTGGTGTTTGTAGGTGTATGGTTGGTTATGTGGGTGTTTATATGGGTTCTTGTGTTTGGAAGGAAGAAAGAGGGTGTTGTTGTGGTCTTTTAGAAGATTTAACTTTCAAAAGTAGTTTCTAGGATATCTGACCATACTACTTCATTCGCAAAGGCCAAAAGAACTGCAAGAACCCATACTTTTCCAAAAAGATTCTTGTTGGCGCCTTCTTTAGCTAAAAGGTTCGCCACACTGTTATGCTCCCTATAGTTATACCCCATTGTTAGATTCCCAGCTGCTGCATCAGTGACCTGCATTCACAAATGAAGGAGTTATAAAAGAGATGTCCTTGTTGGATCATGTTGACTGTCTCAGCTGAATCAGAAGTAATCTCCAAGGGTATGAGACGATGTTCTTTTGCCAGTTTCAGTCCCTACAAGATGGCTAGAAGTTCAGCCACACTGTTATGCTCCCTATAGTTATACCCCATTGTTAGATTCCCAGCTGCTACATCAGTGACCTGCATTCACAAATGAAGGAGTTATAAAAGAGATGTCCTTGTTGGATCATGTTGATTGTCTCAGCCGAATCAGAAGTAATCTCCAAGGGTATGAGACTATGTTCTTTTGCCAGTTTCAGTCCCTACAAGATGGCTAGAAGTTCAGCCAAATTGTTAGTGGTATGTGTAAAGCCCTTCATGTAGCCATATATCCAGTCCCTCTACTCTTCTTGATTACTTCACGTATTCCCTAATTCCTCGATCGCCGAGCATAAAACTATCTGTGTTCAGCAAATCCGATGCCTATATCCCACTCAAATGTCAGATTTTTGGTTGGGAAACTTCTCCCCCAATTTCCCAACTTCCTCACTCAAATTCCTTAATTAGATGAAGAATACAACAATAGATTATTTAAATATGATCAAAATAGAGTAGGAATCGTTAACCAATGATTTCCTCTGAAAAATATTCAAAATTTGCCTTCCTCCGAGCTCTCAATTGAGTTTTGTGATATGAACTTAACCTTCAAAAATTCCCTTTTCTGCCCAGCAATTTCCGCTTCTGCGATACCAGGACCACATCCGCGGCTGGGACTCCACATGTGCGAGTTTTCATTGAACTCCAGAGCCCGCACCTGTGCTCCTTCGTCCGCATCTGTGGATGCACTTCTGCGGCTAATCGTCCGCTTCTTCGGAGCCTTGGATCATTTCACCTCCGCATCTGTTACTACCCTTCCGCAGATGCGGCTACGCTCCTCCGGCTCCCTCATCGCATCTGAGACCCCTAGCTTATACACCCAGACCCGCACCTGCAACCTCAGCTCACTTCTGCGTTGCTGCACGTGCGAACCTCCTACCATAGGTGCGAAAGACACCAGAACCAACAACTAAACAATTCTCCTAAGTCCATTTTTCATCCGTTAAGCACCCAAAACTCAGCCGAGGCCCCTCGAACCTCAAACAAACATACCAACTAATATAAATACCATACAAACTTAGTCGAGCTTTCAAACCAAATCGAACAACATCAAAAACACGAATTATACACGGATTCAAGCCTAATGAACTTTGAAATTTCCAAATTCTAAAAAAGAAGTGGAAAAATATCAAATCTTTTCCGAATGACCTAAAATTTTACACACAAGTCACAAATAACACTACGAATCTACTCCAACTTCTAGAATTCCATTCAGGGCCCGATATTAAAATTTCCACTGCCGACCAAAATCGCCAAAATTCCAATTTCCGCCAATTCAAGCCTAATTCTAGTACGGATCTCCAAATCACATTCTGACGCGCTCCTAAGTCAAAAATCACCCAACGGAGCTAACAGAACCATCAAAATTCAACTATAAGGTCTTTTACACACAAGTCGACATCCGATAGACTTTTCCATCTTAAACTCTCAATTGAGAGACTAAGTGTCTTAATTCACTCCGAAAACCAAAACGAATCCTCACGGCGAGATACAATAGAAGAAAATGATACGGGAAAGTAGTTAATAGGGTAATGGAGCTCTAACTCTCAAAACGACCGGCCGGGTCGTTACATGAATAACTAATTGGCTGAGCTTGTCAGAGAAATTGAATAACTGGAAAGTCTCCTTAATGAAAGATCATTCCAGTCTGTCAACTTTCTCTAAGTCCATTTTACAAATCATGTTTAAATTTTTCCCTTTCTTCTTATGGAAGTGTATTATGTATCCTGGACTATAATTGTCGCGCCCCAAACCTGGGGAGGCGTGGTTAGCACCCAGTTCCATTCTGGCTCGAGCGAACCACTCTGTAGGCCATAACTTGTAATGTATAACTATAAGCGGGCAAGCGTTGTATCAATAAACCATCATTCTTAAAATATGAATACGTATGGTCTATCAAGGCCTCTGACATATTATGCAATATGAACCTCTTTATATAAAGTATCTAAGATTATTTGACATCAAATGGGACAGGGTACCGGCCTACCCATAAGTCTGTAACAAGACTATGACACGATGACTTATAGACTCGGCTGCACTCCGAATGAGGTGGAGTCTTACCGATCCTTCGCTGAATGCTAACATCGTCTACTATGAGGGCTCGTCAATCTGATTATCTATACTTGCATGCATGAATACAACGTCCCTAAGAAAAGGACGTCAGTACGAATAATTTACTGAGTATGTAAGGCAGACTCGAAACATAACAATAATTCAACATTAATTAAACACATATAGGAATCAACCTGAATCTCTGAAGTGCCACCGTATATGCATACTTATTATACTTATATATATAATGTTTCTCTTTGAGACTATTATCATATCGTATAATGCATGACTATCCAACTGATCAGTGGTAACTGCCCGACCGACCTTCACATGGTGGTAAATGCATGACTGCCTGACTGGCGTAACTCGATGGTAAATATGTAACTACCCAACCGATCGTAGCTCAGTGGTAAATTCATGACTGCCCGACCGGCCTTAGCTCGGTAGTAAATGTATATGCATGACTGCCCGGCCGGTGGTAAATAATGATACATAACTGCCCAACTGGTGATAACTGTCCGACTGCCGTAGCATGGTGGTAAATGCATGAAGATACATGTATCACTGTATTAAAAACATTAACATCTTTATCAAATACCTCAATAGGGACTTAGGAACATACTTAGACATGCTTGAATATCACTTTATAGGAATGAATAATATATATATCCTTAACTGATAAGAGTAGAAACACTTATGAAATAGCATTACGTTTACGTATCGTTATTTGGATCATGCCAAAAGAAAGAAGGGATAGCCTTAACATACTTGGGCCGATTCTCTTAGAATTTGGTATGGAATTGTTTTGTTTTCTTACTTACTCACGATCATCCCACTCTACTTACACAAGAGATTCCATTGAATTTGTAAGGAATACATGAATTCATATTGAAGAACTCACGTTTTTAGCCTTTAGAAACTCACAGTGAATTCATATTTGGAGAAGTTCACATTTTTTAGCCCCACCAAAGGATAAACATCATCACAGACTAGAAATAAAGTCTTAGTGCCTCACTGCCATATCTAAACTTGCGCAGAACTCTGAATGTCAAACTTATGTGTAGTTTAACTGCTTACAATTGGTTATCCTTAAGCATTTTACACTACTTATGCTTTGTAAAAACACTTGCCTATAATTTTGTTTATGTAACGACCGGGCCGGTCTTTCCATGAGATTAGCCCCGTTTCTCCCATTTCTGCTTTATCATATTTTTCTTAGCCTATTTATGTTGTATTGATTCGGTTGGCTCGACTTCGGAGTGGTCGTGGTGAGAATTGAGACACTTAGTCTCTCAAATTGGCTTAATAGTTGGAAAAGTCAACTAAGAGTTGACTTGTTGGTAAACGATCTTGGAATGTAGATTTTATGGCTCGGATAGCTTCGTTAGGTTATTTGGGACTTAAGAGTGTGCTCGAAATGAAGTTTTGATGTCCGGTGTAAAATTAGATTTGAATTGGCGAAAGTTAGTTTTTGGCGATTTTCGATCGGCAGGGGAAAATAGGCTATCGGGGTCGGAATGGAATTTCAAGAGTTGGAGAAGGTTCGTAATGTCATTTCGGATATGTTTGCAAAATTTCAAGTCCATCGGATGTGTTTTGGATGTTTTCGGCATATTTGGTGAAATTTAGAAATTTCAAAGTTCATAGGCTTGAATTTAATGTGATTTTGGTGTTTTTGCATTGTTTTCGGTGTTTCGAAGGATCGACTATGTTTGAATGATGTTATGGGATATTTTGGTAGGTTTGGTTGAGGTCCCGGGGGCCTCGGGTGTATTTCGGATGCTCAAACAGGCATTTTTGTTCTTAAGAAGTCTGCTATTTTTTTGGTGTTTTAGCAGCAGATTTTTCTTAATTGCGATCGTGTGGTAATTGCTGCGATCGCGTAGAGTAAAGATTGAGGCAGATAGATTTATTCTATGCGATCGCATAATAAGGTTTTCCATTGCATAGGTTGGGCAGTCTTGAGCAGTGCGGTCGCGTGGTTCGTTGTGTGATTGCGTAGAAGAAAAGGGGGCGCGTGAGGTTACTGCAATTGTTCTTCGCGACCGCGTAACTGGGTACATGATCGCATAGGTCAGGGAGTCGAAGCTTCACGATCGCGTGGATAAATGGTGCGGTTGCAATGAGTAAAAGATGGAGGCAGTAAGTTTTTTCTTCGTGATCGCGTGGGTGGTCCCGCGGTCGCAGTGAGTTAATGATCTGGGCAGTCAGTTTTTAAGTTCTAATTTCGGGGGTTTTTGGCCAAAACTCATTTTTTTCCATTAGAGAGCTCGGGGGAAGGAGAATTTGGACGAGATTTTTAGTGGGATTCTTGTGGTAATTGTTCTTCAATCATTTTTGGTTTAATTTCATGAATTTGTCTTGATTTTCACCATGCAATTTGAGGAATTAAAGTAGAAAATTTGGGGAAAATGGGAGAAAAACTTGGAAATTTCTTTTGTTGATTTGAGTGGGAAATTGAGGTCGGATTTTGGTAAATTTGGTATGAGTAGACTCGTAAGGGAATGAGGATTCTAGTTTTATGATTTTTATCGAATTCCAAGACGTGGGACCGAGGCTCGGGTTTGGCCAATTTCGAGAATTGTGCCTAAAATTGATAATTTTCATTTGAGCCTTGTTCATTTAGTGTATATTGATGATGTTAATCTGATTTTGATAGACTCGAAGCATTTGGGAGATGATTCGAGGGGCAAGAGTATTGCGGAGTAGCTTTCCGGGCTAGTTTGAGGTAAGTAATGGCTATAAATCTTGTCCTGAGGGTATGAAACCCCTGACTTCGTATTTCTCACTATTTTTAGAGTGGCACACACGCTGGATGACGAGTGTGTGGCGTGCACTGATTTTTGGATTTGGTCTTGGTCCTCTCCGTGGCAACTATTGAGATGCGTAATTTACTCTAAACCATATGTTAAATTGTGTTCTAAAATTATTGCTATATTTGGGCTGTAAGCCATGTTTGAGGCCTCATGCCGACTTGTTTAGACCCCCTTTGAGGCTTTTTTTTTACTGTTATTTCCTGCTTGTGCTAACTTATGATTTACACTCAGCCATGTTATGCTTACCCATTTCCGAAACTCAGCCTTATTTACACTATTTTAAATATAAAATGATATTTTTGGGTCGAGTACCCCGTTTTACTGATAGCCTGAGGGGATTTTGAGAGTTGTTGACTGAGTGAGGAAAAGGTCCTGATTGTGAGGATATGGTATGCTACGAGGTGGCTTGATTTTAGCGTTTGGGCTGAAGGATCTCCTCAGGAGTCTGTACACACCCCTAGTGAGCGCAAGTACCTACTCAGTGCGAGTTTCGAGTGTCGAGTGCCGAGTGACGAGTGATTGGGAGGCATGAGTGATAGTGAGGTTGCCCGAGGGGCTGATAGTGAGTGGTTGTGAGGTATGCTGAGTGATGTTCTGCCCGAAGGGCGATTTATGATTCATGTTTTGGCCCAAGGGGCTACTTATGACTTTTTTCATTTTACACTAAATTCTTCAAGTATATTTATTTCTGAAATTTTTGGAAAACACATCTTTCAAAAGATTTTACTGAAGTTGGATTTTAAGGCATGTAGATTTCATATATATATGTATATACTGCTGGAAAGAAAGGCTATGCTTATTGTGAACTGATGATTTGATTTTATGTGTTTCTTACTGATTAGACTTGATTTATTTCCATTACTACTGAGTTGGAATACTCACATTACTCAATACACCCCTGTGTGCAGATACATGTGCTGATACCGAGCGTTAGTCATCTATTTCCGTGCGGAGCCGCAGTCGGGACATAGAGGTAGTTGTTCAGCGTCTGCAACATCTCTGTTTTTCCTCTCTTATTTTGCACCCAGTACTTCGTTCCGAGGTTTTGTATTATAATAGTAGACTTTCTGGCATATTCCTTAGATTCTCATGACATGTTGACTCCGGATCTTGGGGATGGTTTTAGACTGTTTAACTATTTGTTTTTCTTAATGGATTCTAATTTTATATACGTTTATGAAATGTTGAAAATGAGTTGGGATTTTGGAAAGAAACTCTAAATATGTGATTGTTGGATAGCATAGTTCCACGATAGGCGCCATCACGACCGGTTTAGGATTTGGGATCGTGACAAGTTAGTATCAGAGGCATAGGTTACATAGGACTCAACGATCATGAGCAGGTTTAGTATAGTCTTGCGGATCGGTACGAAGACGTCTGTACTTATCTCGAGAGGCTGCGGAACCCTTAGGAATAATCTTATTTTTCTTGAATTCTGTCAAGCCATTTTGTTGATTCTAGAAATCTAAACTTCTGTTGTTTCATTCTCTCACAGATGGTGAGGACTTGCGCTACCGATCAGGGTGATCAGCCACCAGCTAGACCAGCGAGAGGTCGAGGCTGTGGTAGAGGTAGGGGACCAGCCTATGCAGCAGCCGGGGCATTACCAGTTCATCCTCCTACTATTCAGGATCAAGTTCTTGCCATAGATGCTCTAGCGGGACAGGCTCAGGCACCGGCGGTGCCTATTGTTATTCCGGGTCTTCAGGAGACCTTGGCTCAGATCTTGACTGTGTGTACCACCCTTGCTCAGGCATTTGCCGCTACTTCTCAAGCTGGGGGAGGCAGTAAGACTCCAGTTGCCCGGATAACTAAGCAGGTTACTCGGGGCCATTAGACACCGGGGAAGGTTCCAGCCTAGCCGGTTGCTCCAGTTCAGGATTTCGTGGTTCCGGCTATGCTAGAGGACGAGCAGCGTAGACTGGAGAGATTTATTAGACTTCAGCCTCCGACATTCAGTGGTACCGAGGGCGAGGATGCCCAGGGTTTTCCAAATAAGTGTCAGAGAATGCTGCATATTGCTGGGATTCTGGAGACCAGTGGGGTCTCGTTTGCTACTTTTCAGTTTTCTGGTGCTGCTTTCACTTGGTGGGAGTATTTGGAGAGGCGTAGGTATGTTGGGTCAGCACCCCTAACCTGGTAGCAGTTCTCCACTATTTTCTTGGTGAAGTATGTACCCCAATCTCACAGAGAGGAGTATCGCCGGCATTTTGAGCAACTGCGTCAGGGGGAGCTATCAGTGATGCAGTATGAGATGCGGTTTTCAGAGTTGGCTCGTCATGCCATCGAGTTGGTCCCTACTGATAGGGAGAGGATTAGGAGGTTCGTGGATGGCCTCACTTATCAGCTCCGCCTTTTTATGACTCGGGAGAAAGTATCAGATGCTACAGGTTTTTGATATTGCTCGAGATATTGAGTCGGTTCGCCGCCAGAAAAGAGAGGAGAGGGAGGCAAACAGGCCTTGTGGATCAGGTGGTTCTAGTGGAGCTCCTTCCAGGGGCAGTTTCAGCATGGTAGAGGCCGTTCATTCAAACCTCCTCAGTCAGTGCCCAGCCTATAGTGGTGCATCTACGGGGAATGGTCCCCGCGATTCTCAGCTAGGACGTTCTTCATTCGGTGCCCTCCCAGCCCAGAGTGCAGCTCGAGCACCACCAGTCCAGAGTTCCTTTATGCATGATTCTTCTGGTGGCCATTATGGTGCCAGGGGTTTCTATCAGTCCCCGCCTCCAGCTCCAGGGAGTTGTTTTCAGTGCGGAGAGTTTGGGAACCTGTGGAGGCAGTGTCTCCATCGTTCTGGTGGTTCTTCTCAGCAGAGAGGCCAGCCCTCAACTTCAGCTCCAGTTACTTCACCACCCGCCCAGACATACAGGTGTGGTAGTCAGTCAGCTAGAGGCCTCCCTAGAGGGGGAGGTCGAGCAGGTGGAGGTCAGGCCCGTATGTATGTGTTTCCAGCCAGGCCCGATGCTATGGCCTCCGATGTAGTAATCGCAGGTATTGTCTCAGTCTGTTGCTGAGATGCTTTGGCTTTTTTTGACCCTGGTTCTACATATTCTTATGTCTCGTCATATTTTTCCTATTTCCTGAATATTACCCGTGAGTCCTTAGTTACGTCTGTTCATGTGTCGACTCCGGTGGGCGATACTATTGTTGTGGACCATGTGTATAAGTCGTGTGTGATATCTATTGAGGGTCTGGAGACCCGAGTGGACCTACTGTTACTCAGCATGGTCGATTTTGATGTGATATTAGGCATGGAGTGGTTATCTCCATGTCATATTGTCCTTGACTGTTACGCTAAGATCGTGACCTTAGCTATGCCAGGATGTCCGAGGGTTGAGTGGAGAGGTTCTTCTGAGTATGTGCCTCGCAGGGTGATTTCCTACGTGAAAGCCCATCGCATGGTTGATAAGGGGTGTTTATCGTATATGGATTTTGTGAGGGATGTCAGTGGGGAGACTCCCACTATTGATTCGGTTCCTGTGGTTCGTGACTTTCCGGACATGTTTCTTGTAGACCTGCCAGGAATGCCACCTGACAGGGACATTGATTTTGGTATTGACCTGGTGCCAGGAACCCAACCTATTTCTATTCCACCTTATTGTATGGAACCAACGAAGCTAAAGTAATTAAAGGAGCAGCTTCAGGAACTCCTAGATAAGGGGTTGATTCGGCCTAGTGTGTCACCTTGGGGTGCACCGGTGTTGTTTGTGAAGAAGAAGGATGGTTCTATGCGTATATGTATTGATTATCGACAGCTGAACAGGGTTGCGGTGAAGAACCAGTACCCCTTGCCTCGTATAGGTGACTTGTTTGATCAGTTGCAGGGTGCCAGGGTATTTTCCAAGATTGACTTGAGTTCCGGCTATCGTCAGTTGAAGATTCGGGGGCCAGACATTTTGAAGACTGCTTTCAGGACTAGATATGGTCATTATGAGTTTCTGGTTATGTCATTCGGGTTGACCATTGCCCCAGCACCCTTTATGCAGTTGATGCACAGTGTATTCCGGCCTTATCTGGATTCTTTCGTCATCGTGTTTATTGACGATATCTTGGTGTATTCCCAATCTCGGGAGGATCATGAGCAACATTTGAGAGTTGTGCTTCAGACCTTGAGGGAGAAGAGATTGTATGCAAAATTTTGAAAGTGTGAGTTCTGGCTTGATTCAGTAGCGTTCTTGGGTCACGTGGTGTCCAGTGAGGGTTTTCAGGTTGATCCGAAGAAGATAGAGGCGGTGCAGAGCTGGCCTAGACCATCATCAACTACCGAGATTCGCAGCTTCCTTGGTTTGGCAGGGTACTATCGCCGTTTCATAGAGGGATTTTCATCTATTGCAGCACCTATGACCAGATTGACCCAGAAGGGTGCTCAGTTCAGGTGGACTGAGGAGTGTGAGGAGAGCTCTCAGAAGCTCAAGTCGTCTTTGACTACAGCTCCAGTGTTGGTTTTTTCCTACGGGTTCAGGTTCTTGTACAGTTTACTGTGATGCCTCGATAGTTGTCCTTGGAGCAGTTTTGATGCAGGATGGTAGGGTGATCGCCTACGCGTCCAGACAGTTGAAGGTGCACGAGAATAATTATCCATTGCATGATCTTGAGCTAGAAGCTATTGTCCACGTCTTGAAGATTTGGAGACATTATTTGTATGGAGTGAATTGTGAGATTTTCACTGATCACCGTAGTTTGCAGCATCTTCTTAAGCAACTGAATTTGCATTAGAGAAGGTGATTGGAGATTCTCAAGGATTATGATACGGGGAAGGCCAATGTAGTGGCTGATGCCCTGATTCGCAGAGCGGAGAGTTTGGGGAGTCTAGCCTACCTTCCAGTAGCAGAGCGGCCATTAGCACTTGATGTTCAGGATTTAGCGGGTCAGTTGGTGATATTGGATCTATCAGAGCCCCCGCGGGTATTGGATTGTATAGCCTCTAGGTCTTCTCTTTATGATTAGATAAGAGCACGCCAGTATGATGATCCACAGTTATTCGTTCTTCAGGACAGGGTCCGTCGCGGTAATGCCAGGGATGTGGTTATTGGTGATGATGGGGTCATGAGGATACAGGCCGGATTTGCGTGCCCAATGTGGATGGACTTCGAGATTTGATTCTAGCTAAGGCCCGTAATTCGCGGTATTCCATCCATCCGGGTACCACAAATATGTATCAGGATCTGAGACAACATTATTGGTGGAGGCAGATGAAGAGGGATATTGTCGAGTTTGTAGCTCGGTGTCTCAACTGTCAGCAGGTCAAGTATGAGCACTAGAGACTGGGTGGATTGCTTCAGAGATTAGATATTCCAGAGTGGAAGTGGGAGAGGATCACCTTGGACTTCATAGTTAGGCTTCCATAGACTTTGAGGAGGTTTGATGCTATATGGGTTATTGTGGATCGGCTGACCAAGTCGCACTTCATTCATGTCGGCACTACTTATTCTTCGGAGCGGTTAGCTGAGTTACATTAGGGAGATTGTCCGATTGCATGGGGTTCCAGTTTCTATCATTTTTGACAGAGGTACTCAGTTCACATCTCAGTTTTAGAGGGCCTTGCAGAGGGATTTAGGTACTCAGGTCGAGTTGAGCACATGTTTCATCCTCAGACCGAGGGGCAGTCGGAGCGTACTATTCAGATTCTGGAGAATATGTTGCGTGCCTGTGTCATTGATTTTGGGGGTCCATGGGACCAGTTTCTGCCACTCGCGGAGTTTGCATATATAATAATAGTTATCAGTCGAGTATCCAGATGGCTCTGTATGAGGCTTTATATGGTAGGAGGTGCAGATCTCCAGTTGGTTGGTTCGAGCCGGGCGAGGCTAGGCTATTGGGCAGAGACTTGGTTCAGGATGCGTTGGGTAAGGTGAAGTTGATTCAGGAGCGGCTTCGCACGACGCAGTCTAGATAGAAGAGTTATGCGGATCGGAAGGTCCGAGATGTGTCTTTCATGGTTGAGGAGAAGGTGTTGCTGAAGGTGTCACCCATGAGAGGTGTTATGAGGTTCGGGAAGAGGGGAAAGCTGAGTCCCAGGTTCATTGGGCCTTTTGAGGTGCTCTAGAGGATTGGGGAGGTGGCTTATAGACTTCCATGCCTCCCAGCTTATCGAGTATTCATCCGGTGTTCCATGTTTCGATGCTATAGAAGTATGTTGGTGACCCGTCTCATGTTTTGGACTTTAGCACGGTTCAACTCGAGGGTGATATGTCATATGAGGTAGAGTCAGTGGCTATTTTGGGTCGTTAGGTCAGAAAGCTGAGGTCTAAGGATATAGCTTCAGTGAAGGTTCAGTGGAGAGGATAGTCGGTGGAGGATGCCACCTGGGAGACCGAGTGGGAGATACGGAGCAGATATCCTCACTTATTCCGGACTCCAGGTATATTTCTAGACCCGTTCGAGGACGAACGTTTGTTTAAGAGGGGGAGGATGTAACGACCCGACCGGTCGTTCCGTGAGATTAGCCCTGTTTCCTCCGTTTCTGCTTTATCATATGTTTCTTAGCCTGATTATGTTCTATTGGGTCGGTTGGTTCGGGTTCGGAGTGGTCGTGGTGAGAACTGAGACACTTAGTCGCCCAAATTGGCTTAATAGTTGGAAAAGTCAACTGGGAGTTGACTTATTGGTAAACGATCTCGGAATGTAGATTTTATGGCTCGGATAGCTTTGTTAGGTGATTTGGGACTTAGGAGTGTGCTCGGAATGAAGTTTGATGTCCGGTGTAGAATTAGTCTTGAATTGACGAAAATTAGTTTTTGGTGATTTCTGGTCGGCAGGGGAAAATACACTATCGGGGTCGGAATGGAATTCCGGGAGTTGGAGCATGTTCGTAATGCCATTTTGGATATGTGTGCAAATTTTTAGGTTAATCTGATGTGTTTTGCATGGTTTCGGCATCTTTGGTGAAATTTAGAAATTTCAAAGTTCATAGGAATGAATTTGATGTGATTCTGGTGTTTTTGCATTGTTTTCAGTGTTTCTAAGGCTCGACTAAGTTTGAATGATGTTATGATATATGTTGGTAGGTTTGGTTGAGGTCCGGGGGCCTCGGGTGTATTTCGGATGCTCAAACGGGCATTTTTGGTCTTAAGGAGTCCACTGTTTTTCTGGTGTTTTAGCAGCATATTTTTCTTAATCGCGATCGCGTGGTAATTGTTGCGATCACGTAGAGTAAAGATTGTGGCAGGCAGATTTGTTCTATTCGATCGCGTAATAAGGTTTGCGATCGTAGGTTGGGCAGTCTTGAGCAGTGTAGTCGCGTTGTTCCTTGTGCGATCGCGTAGAAGAAAAAGGGGCGCGTGAGGTTGTTGCAATTTTTCTTCGCGACCGCGTGACTGGGTACGCGATCACATAAGTCAGGGAGTCGAAGCTTCTCCATCGCGTGGATAAATGGTACGATCGCAATGAGTAAAATTTGGAGGCAGTAAGTATGTTCTTCGCAATCACGTGGGTGGTCCCGCGATCGCAGTGAGTTAATGAGAATTTGGACGATATTTTCAGTTCGATTCTTATGGTAAGTGTTCTTCAATCATGTTTTGTTTAATTGCATGAATTTGTCTTGATTTTCACCATGCAATTTGAGGAGTTAAAGTAGAAAATTTGGGAAAAATTTGGAAATATCTTTTGGTGATTTGAGTGGGCAATTGAGGTCAGATTTTGGTAAATTTGTTATGGATAGACTCGTAAGGGAATGAGGATTCTAGTTTTGTGATTTTTATCAAATTTCGAGACGTGGGCCCGGGGCTCGGGTTTGGCCAATTTCGAGAATTGTGCCTAAAATTGATAGTTTTCATTTGATCCTTGTTTATTTAGCGTATATTGATGATGTTAATTTGATTTTGATAGACTCGGAGCATTTGGGAGCCGATTCGAGGGGCAAGAGTATTGTGGAGTAGCTTTCCGGGCTAGTTTGAGGTAAGTAATGGATATAAATCTTCTCTTGAGGGTATGAAACCTCGGACTTCGTGTTTCTCACTACTTTTAGAGTGGCGCACACGCCGGATGATGAGTGTGTGGCATGCACTGATTTCTGGATTTGGACTTGGTCCTCTCTGTGGCAACTATTGAGCTGTGTATTTTACTCTAAACCATATGTTAAATTGTGTTCTAAAACTATTGCTATATTTGGGCTGTAAGCAATGTTTGGGGCCTCGTGTCAACTTGTTTGGACCCCCTTGGTGGCATTTTTTTCACTGCTATTTCCTCACTGTGCTGACTTATGATTTACACTCAGTCATGTTATGCTTACCCGTTTTCGAAACTGAGCCTTATTTACACTATTTGAAATATAAAATGATGTTTTTGGGTCGAGTACTTTGTTTTACTGATAGCCCGAGGGGTTTTTGAGAATTGCTGACTGAGTGAGGCCGAGGGCCTGATTATGAGGATATGATATGCCACGAGGTGGATTTATTTTAGCGCTTGGGCTGAAGGAGCCCCTTCAGAGTCTGTACACACCCCCAATGAGCGCAGGTACCTACTGAGTGCGAGTGTCGAGTGTCAAGTGCCAAGTGACGAGTGATTGGGAGGCATGAGTGATAGTGAGGTTGCCGGAGGGGCTGATACTGACTGACTGTGAGGTATGCTGAGTGATGTTCTATCCGAGGGGCGATTTATGATTTATGTTTTGGCCCGAGGGGCTACTTATGACTTTCTTCATTTTACACTAAATCCTTCAGGTATTTTTATTTCTTAAATTGTTGGAAAACACATTTTTCAAAAGATTTTACTGAAGTTGGATTTTAAGGCATGTAGATTTCATATATATATATATGTATATACTGCTGGAAAGAAAGGCTATGCTTATTGTGAACTGATGATTTGATTTTATGTGTTTCTTACTGCTTAGACTTGATTTCTTTCCATTACTACTGAGTTGGCGTACTCACATTACTCTCTACACCCCTGTGTGTAGATACAGGTATTGATACCGAGCGTTAGTCATCTATTTCCGTGCGGAGCCGGAGTCGGGACATAGAGGTAGTTGTTCAGCGTCCGCAGTCTGTTTTCTCTTTCTTATTTTGCACCTAGTTTCGTTCCTAACTTTCGCATTATAATAGTAGACTTTTTGGCATATTCCTTAGATGCTTATGACATGTTGACTCCGGATCATGGGGATGGTTTTAGACTGTTTAACTGTTTGTTTTGCTTAATGGATTCAGTAATTTTATATATTTTTATGAAATGTTGAAAATGAGTTGGGATTTTGGAAAGAAACTGTAAATATGTGATTGTTGGCTAGCCTAGTTCCACGATAGACGCCATCATGACTTGTTTAGGATTTGGGGTCGTGACAGTTTAGAAGTGATTTGGTTGAGTAAAAATTTGTTGGAATTTTGCTCGGGTTATTAATTTTTATTCGTTACTACAAAGAGTTATCGGACCTGCTTCATAAAATTTTTCCACCAAGACATTCCATGGAATATGAGTCATATGAATGGGGATTTTAGTAATCCCACGTGGAGTCCACAATTGTTCCTTATTTGGACACTTGTCTTCCATTAAAAATCAATAATTAACCAATTACCCACATAATTAAGAATTATCTCAAATTACTTAAATTCACTTTTAACACACTTTATATATGTCTTACTACAATATACTTTACTAACATGGTCGTGTGGTACCTTGTATGGCACTATTCCAAAAATACGGGGTATTATAGCTTGAATCGTATTTTATCTCAAAATGACAAGCTTCGACGATAGTTATTTTCTTCGATTCGCTTACCCCTCACCTTCACGAATTTACTGTCACTTATTTGAAATAACATAATACTTATAACCTCAAAATAATCTTGTTCTCATCCTAAAGTACTATTATTAAAATACTAATAAATCATGGTACCATATAAAATAAATACATACACTATTATTTCATTAAAATATTTGTATACGGTAAAACCGGGAAAGGCCGATTATAAGACTTCTGCAGCATTCCAAGCCTCGACCTCGATAACATCGGAGCAGAATCCGAAGTTCAACCCCGAGGTGCATTCCTCGAGGAAGTAATCTGAGGGATTGATATACCTCGAGGCAGGGTAAAGGTCGAAGACCATCATGGAAAAGCAGGAAGTTCCCAGAAGGCATGTGGTTAAAGCTGACCAAGTCCGCAAAAATAGTACAAGTCTGTACCGTGACATAAATAATTGTACCAGCTGTTTATCTTTGTAATAATTATACATGTACTATGTTGGGATTTTCCCTCTTATATAAAGGGGACCCTTGTCATTTTGTAAGACACATGATATTCAATATACGAACAAGAACACTCTTTGCTCCCTAACTCAAACGTTCTCCACAATTGTTCCATTGATTTATTGCCTTTCATTTACTGTGTTCATTAATTGTTCTTCATTTATTTCTCATATATTCGAATTCAAGGCTATATATTCGAACTTGTAAGACCCCTAAAAAGGCATACCCTTGATAGAGACACCGAGGCTATCTCACTCGGGGACTAAAAGGCTACGGCCAAATTGAATGACTACGGTCATAAGGCTCTGGCCAAACTAACGCGACTCGGAGACGTCTGACCATTGCCATAAAATCACAGGCCTCCAATTACTTCGAAAGTACTTCGAAAAGAACCGGTTAAAGGTCGTGTCGACCCAATGCGTAAGATCCCAAGCGCCAGCCATATTAAAGGTCGTACCAACCCAGTGCGTAAGAGCCCAAGCGCCAGCCATATTAAAGGTTGTACCGACCCAATGCGTAAGAGCCTAAGCGCCATCCCAATGAGCCTCAGGGGCAATTTAAAAAACCTAAAGCTCGATGAGCTCGAGTCGAAACCCAACTCGAAGACTGATCCCTAAATGGTTAACTAAAAAAACACATAAGGGCCAACACGTAAGATCCTACGGGCCAGCCTAAAAAGCCTCAGGGCCAATTTATAACCTTAAGGGTTTCATTTCGATGTCGGAATCATCGGACTAATCATCAACAAACATCAAAGGCTATTCCAAGAAACCAGGAATTATGCCCGGGAATAATGAAAAACCTTTTATATATGATTAAGTTCCACAAATCATATTTACAAAGGTCAAAGTTGGAGCCCTCGCATAATGAAAAAGAACAAATGAAAACCTAATCTACCGTTGGGGTGTGCCTTCAACGGCCTCTTCCCCGTCGGGGACTTCGCCTTCATCTTCATCATCTTCTAAGCCACTGCTCGATTCATCTTCGGAAGCAAGAAGGGCCGTTGATTCCTCTTCTAGGGTCTTGAGCCTCTTGATCTCAGCAGACAAATCGAGACCCCTTGCATGTATATCCTCGAGATCCTGCCTCTAAGACCTTAATCGGGAATGCTCTAGGGCTCGGGCAAGTTCAAGGTCAGCCTCCTTAGCTGCTTTCCTGGCCTGGGCATTTGTAGCAGCATCTTCTTTATACGAGGTTATGAGCGCGGCGGCCTCAGCCTTAATTGAAGATAACGCAATGACCGATTCATCATAGAGGTCCTTATACTTACTGCTCTCAACCCTTGCATCCCGAAGGTGATGCTCAATCGAGGATAGTTTCCTTTAGAGGATGCCTCTCTCAGAGGTTATCTCGTTCACACACTGCTTAAATCGAAGGATCTCAGCATCCATGGCTCTGAATCCTTCCCGCATAAGGGCATCTTTCTCCTTAAGCTGCAAAGATCATTCCGAGATCGGGCAAGAACAAAAATAAAAACATACGAAGGCTATGTTACCTGCTCATCAAGATCGCTCTGTTCCCGAGATACCGTTTCTAAACGAGCTCGGAGGTCAAGAATTGCTTCCTCACTTTTGGCAAAAAGATCCTTAAGCTCGTCTGCCTCTGACAAAACTCTCCTACACTCCCCCTCGTAATGGGCCAGCTCAGCCTGAAACTTGGCAGTGGTCCGATTATACTTTCGCCTGAAAGCATAAAGGAAGAGGGTCAAAGAAATAATGATCAAATCTCGAAGCAATCGACGAAGGTATTACCTGTTTGCATATCCTTTCGGCCTCCTCAAAAATGAGTGAGGCGTTAAGTTTGAGATTCTTCTCGGCCATGGTAAAGAGCCCTTTAATTACGTCCTTCCCTCCGAGGGGCACCCCCGCGTCGGAAGATTCTATATTATGGGCATCCCTTATCTCCCTCGGGGGAAATGTTGGAACCGGTGGAGAATCACCTACATCAATAACTTCATATAGATCGATCGGGGGCCTTCGGCTCACAACTAGGATCCCGTAGCTCATCTACCTAGTGCTCTTCGGGCTGGGGAATATTTCAACTGTCAACCGGCTTGGGGGCATCATCCGACCTACCCTCGAAAACATCTTCGGTCCGAGGCGGGATGACATCATTGACTTTTAGCTTATAAGCCCTCGGCTCAAAAGTCATTGGCTCAGGAAAAGTCGATGCAGTTACACTTCCACTTCCTCCGGGCGTTATCAAGAAATCACTTTTCTCGATTAAGGTCGCGGAGTCAGCCTTAGACTATTGAACTTTAGCCATATTTGGCTTCAAGGACTCGGTCGGAGATTTTCTTTTTCTCTTCTTCTCCTCATTGGTTTTGGGATATCTGCTTCCCTAGGCGGTTCTTCTCTCATCAAAGAGGCCTCCCCTAGCCTGCATAAGCACACAACATATAAATTTAGAATATATTCGGGGGGTGCCTCTTTTAAGGAACTCAGGTATCGCAAAAGGAAAGGCCCCACCGTGATTTTTAGCTTCCCATCGGCCCCTGGCCAGGTCGCGCCATTCGCACTCAGCATACGGGCAGGTCGAATCGAGCTGGCGAACCCAGGTTGAATCGAGCTGGCGAACTCAGCTCGAGAGATCCTTAACCGCATCAAGATACCACGCGGCAGCTGCATCATCAAAGGAAGTTAGTTCCAAGGGAAGTTGGGACGAAGGAAAATGAAAAAGCCTCAATTAAGGTATTAACTTACGATTCATATTCCATTCCTCAGGGAATGACATCCTTTTGAATGGAATCAAATCTGAGGTCCTAACTCGAACAAAGCGGTTGATCCACCCTCTGTCCTTGCCATCATCGGTACAAGAAAAGGAAACCTTCGTAGCCTGACGTTAGATCTTAATTAGACCACCCCGATAAAGTCGGGGACTGTACATTCTAATCAGGTAGTCGAGGGTAAAAGGCATCCCCTCGACCATGTTTGAAAAATGCCTAATCATGTAAACAGTACGCCAAAACGATGGATGAATCTTGCCGAGCGTCACTTGATATCGCTTGTAGAAATAAAGAACCACGAGATCTATCAACGGCGAGGACGGGTCTACTAGACCTAGGGTAAATGGATAGGTGTATACACTAAGGAAGCCAACTTTATGGGTTGTTATGTCTTCCTCACGAGAAGGAATATCTACTTGCACCGCATATCCCCAGAGGCAGTCGGCCTTCACCTTCTCGATGTTTGTTATTATGCTAATATACCAGGATATGGTTTTACACCGTCCCGACTTCGAAGAAGATTTGTCAGCCTTAAAATCAGAGGTTGTTTTTCATGGTCCAGGGATGCATTCCTCGAGAATTGGGGGTACTGTTGTCTTACCCTTGGAGGAACGTGAAGATAAGGAGGCTTTATCATCTCGTGGAATAGTTTTGGAGGCCATTGTCATTCCTGCTGAATGATTTCAAAGGAAACAACAGAGAGATGATCAATAAAAGGATACAAGAAAGAAGCAGTGAGAGCTCTTTTTAAAAGTTTAGAAGAAGTAATTAAAGGTAAGGGGAAGGAGAAGGAGTACTTATAGGGGCCAGCCGTGCGCATTAGGGGAAGCCAAAAGACAGCCGACCGCCGTAATAAATTCGAGTCTTTTCAAGAATTGTGCAAATATGGATTTTTGGGAATCTCTCCTATCACATCAGTCGCTTACATAACACGATTGACATAATGGTGGAGGCATTTAAATCGTTTCTTGTCTTTTCATTCCAAGAAACGTGGGGACTATCTGTATACAGTAAAATCGGGGAAGGCCATTTTAAGGCTTTTGCAGCGTTCCAAGCCTCGACCTCGATAACATCGGAGCAGAATCCGAAGTTCAACCCCGAGGTGCATTCCTCGAGGAAGTATTCTAAGGGATCGATATACCTCGAGGCAGTTTAAAGGTCGAAGACCATCATGGAAAAGCGGGAAGTTCCCAGACGGCATGTGGTTAAAGTGATCAAGTCCGCAAAACTCGTACAAGTCTGTACCGTGACATTAAATAGTTGTACCAACTGTTTATGTTTGTCATAATTACACATGTACTATGTTGGGATTCTCCCTCTTATATAAAGGGGACCCTTGTCATTTTGTAACACACATGATATTCAATACACGAACAAGAACATTCTTTTCTCCCTAACTTAAACATTCTCCACAATTGTTCCATTGATTTATTGCCTTTCATTTATTGTGTTAATTAATTGTTCTTCATTATTTCTCATTATTGATCATAAATAGGCCATCTTCCAGGCCTTCAATACTGTTGTATCTTCATCGACCGCCCTCTGTCAAGCCCTCGAGCTCAACCTCGAGGCCCTACTTCGACCAAGCTCGAGACATCGTCTCTTAACTGCGCGGTTTGCACAATTCAATTATCCTTTGCTCTTGTCTCATTTTTCTTAACTCTCACTTAGCATCTATTGCCTAAACAACTAGTATTAAAACAAATCGCGTATTTTTAGAACCACAACATCAGATATAATTGTAATTACCATTTTCAAGGTAAACAATATCCATGTAAAAATACATATATTTTCTCAACTTCTAATTTTTCTAATTTCATATAAAGAATACAAATTTTGGTACGCTTAATTATTAAAATGGCAAAAAGATAACCTTCTTTTCTTGTGAAAAATTAATTTCTATCTTTACAATAAAGAAAATCTCATAAAACGTCTCATATTATATGTATAATTTAAAGCATATTAGAAAGTAGAAATATTAATAACTATATAAAATCATACTTTTCAAACTTTTTATAAAAATGTTCCACTCAAAATACCATATCAAATGTATATAATGGTATCAATGTTGCTAAACTTACGGGCTCTTACAATATCATAGTCACAAATCTCTATAATCTCATGAATGGTATTAATCCCTTCAAACTCATATGGATTACTACGACTTATACTAATATTAAAGTACGGGATGTAACATTCTTCCCCCCTTTAGAAACATTCGTCCTTGAATGTTAACTCTTAGAGATTTAAATTTTTTTTTACTAGGGTCTCCTCTGTAAATTAAACTAAAACCCAATCTATATCTGAAGGCTCGACCATTCACAACCTTTTGTACTTGAGTATGTCATATCTTTTTAACCTTTACCTCTTCACTTTTACCTTTACCTTTCAATATCTCATTGTATCTTCTGTCTCTTTCATAACCTCCCTTCCACATAGGTAGAAATTACATCTATACCTTAAAGCTCTATTGTAATAGCACCTTTGGTGCATATAAAATTCGGTGGAGGCTTTAAACTGACTTCTTACGACTCAACTCTATGGCACGATCTGGAAACAAAAGAAGGGTAATATTTCCTAAATGCCCTATAGCCTCTCAATTATAAATGTGGCGCGCAACACACCCATAAGTGAGACTCTACTAGGCACGGCTTTGTAGACTTCCTAGGACACGGCCCGCTCTGATACCACTTTGTCACGCCCCAAACCTAGGGAGGCATGGCTGGCACCCGGTGCTGTACTGGCCCGAGCGAACCACTCTGTAACTCTTTTTTTTGTAACTATCATTGGCCAACATGGCCACAACTTGTAATGTATAACTATAAGTGGGAAATCATTGTATGAATGAACCATCAGTGCCTCTGACATACTATGCAATATGAACCTTTGTCTCCAAAGCCTCTAATATTATTTGACATCAAATGGGACAGGGTACCGACCTACCCATAAGTCTGTAACAAGACTATGACACGATGACTTATAGACTCGGTTGCACTCCGAATGAGGTGGAGTCTTACCGATCCTTACCTGAATGCTAACACCGTCTACTTGAGGGCTCGTCAATCTGATTATCTATACCTGGTCGCAACCAAATCGGTTCTCGTTCTCATGTCTAGCTAAAATCAAATATATAATTAGAGCCTCCCAAAAATATTTTCAAAGAGAGTTTTTTCAACAACACTTTCAAAATTACTTCTAGATATTTTACATTATGTAATGACTCGGACAATTATTTTGTGTATTTGAGCCCTGTTTTCCCCTCTGATTACACTCTTATATGCTTAGTTAATATTTTATGACTTGCCGGGATGATCGGTTTGTTTTGGAAAGATTTTGGAGTGAATTGGAATAGTTAGTTCTATTCTTAGAAGAATAAGTTCCAATAGTTGATCAATAATTGACTTTTGTGCAAATGAATTTTGATTCATATTTTGATGGTTCTGACATATTCGTATGGTGATTTTGGACTTAGGCGTATACCCGAATTAATATTTGGATCTTCCTAAACCAACTTGGAATGAAACCAGGACACAAGTCTCAAATGAGAAAAATGACTTATTTCAAGTCCTGAAGGCTTACATGATGTTTTTTGGTATTTTTTGTTGGTTATGGATGTTATTTTGATGTTTTGAGCTTGATAGAGAGTTCACATGAGGTTTATATATTTGTGTTGATGTTTGGTGTGGAGCTCAAGGTGTTCAGGTGAGTTTCGAATTGGTTTCGGGAAGGCATCAAATTTTCTCGTGCTGCAGACATTGCAATTGCGATGGTTTACTCGCAATTATAAAGGTCCGCGTTTGCGGACTGTTGATCACTTTTTTTATGGTTGGTTGAGAATGCCAGCTTCGCACTTGCGAAGCTGGTGTAGCAGTTGTGACATCCACGTTTGCAAAAGGAGTATCGGATTTGCAATGTTTGGTCGCATTTGCAAGGACTGATGCTGAGGGAGCCAGTTTGCATTTACGTCACATTCGTCGCATTTGTAAGGCTCGTATTTATGAATCCCTTGCCACATTTGCGGCTTTTGCAGCTAGTTATTATAATGGAATTTCGGGACTTAGACCCATTATCTCATGTTTGAACCCTAGACTGCAGATGGGCGATTTTTGAAAGAGGATTTTCATACAAGGCAAGTGGGTAAGTGATTTATACTTGATTTTGATATTATATCTTGTTTCCCCATAGATTATTACACCTAGACTATGTGATTGAAAGAAAAATTTGGGGGATTTTGACCATGTCTTGAAAAATAGAATTGGGGATTTGGGCGTCGATTTGGACTTGGATTTGAAATCTAATCAAATATTTGGACTCGTGGGATTATAGGTAGTCGGGATCTACCTCTTGACTTGGGTTTTGGACGTGTAGGCCCGGAGTTGACTTTTTAAAAATTGGGTAAAGATTGGATCTTTATTATTTGGAATTGGTTCTCATATCATTGTTTGATGTTATTGAGTTATTTTTGGCTAGATTTGAGGTGGACGTAGGCAATTTTTTAGGAAAAAGCTATTTTTGAGGGTAGATTATAGCTTAATAAGGTAGGTATCTTTCTCAACCTTATGTGAGGGAATAACCCTTAGGATTTGGCTTGTTTGCTTAACTGTGTAATATGAAAAGCTACATGTACGTGAGGTGGCGAGCGTGTATATAGGTGCTATATGTGGTTTTGACCAGATTAGACCTTAGGTTTCTAATATGCCTTATTTTGATGATATGCTTTATATGAAACATGCTTAATAATTCTATGACTGCATAAACTTAGGTACTACAACTGATTTAACTGTAGACATGCTTTATATGTTAAATAGCCATCCATATTTTATTACTATCATGTCCTTGTGTACCTTTTTAACGAATTATGAGCATGTCTTATGATGATAATTTTGCATATTACATTATTGTGACCATTGAACATATGGACATATTGGGCGAATTGATTGGGTGTTGGCACAAAGTCTTTCCGTGCGACTGTGATGATATTGTGGCACAAGGTTTTTGCCGCGCGATTGTGCTGATACTGTAGCACGAGGTCTTTGCTGTCAGATTGTGATTACTTTTATGCACGAGGTTGTTTCTGTACAAGTGAGGACATTAATCGATCCCTATGGGGTCTCCCTCTCATGTTTCTCTCTTGAAAGCATATCGCAAATTGTAGTATGTACCATAATTGTTGTGATGTATTATGATGTACGGAGTATAAGGGTGGCCTTTTACGTTGAAGTTTTGTGGAATATAAGGGTGGCATTTTAATATTGATATAGCATGAAGTATAAGGGTGAAATTTCACTGTTGATATGTGTTGAGTATAAAGGTGGCATTTCACCGTTGATGGCTAAGTGGCAAAATAAGAGTGCATTCTTGATTATGCACATGTATTCTTTATGCTCTTTCATGCATTTAAATATATTTTCACGTTGTATTCACTATGCTATCATATGCCTCTGTTATCATTTAAAGATTTGATATTTAGGATGGTCTTACCTATTTTGAGTTGACGTCTCTTGTTTTGTTGAGATTCCGCATTGCGTCTTGTTATATTCTTTTTGCAAGTTGTTGGATATATATTATAGAGGTTCTTTGATTAGTGAGTATCACACGACTTGAACCTCATCACTAATTCATCGAGGTTAGTTTTGATACTGTCACAACCCAAACTCCTAGTGGAGTCGTGATAAAGCCTAACATTACTTGCTAGACAAGCCAACAACAAATTTACGGAAATAAAATTCGGTAATTACAAGGAATAGTCTCAGAAGCAGAATGGTATAAATATTTAAAGTTAAAACTTCAATACAAATGAATCTACCCCCAAAATCTAATTTCATCGAGTGTATGAGCTCTATAGAATACTAAATACAAAGTCCGAACAGAATACAATATCATTTGAAAGACTGAACAGTAAGAACATAAGATAAACAGGAGGACTTCATGGCCCGCAAGAAATAGCAGTGCCACCTCGAAACCCCAAGCAAAAGAGGATACAACTCACTAATGATTGCCGCTATTAGTAACAACTGAATTTGCACACAGAGTGCAGAGTATAGTATGACTACAACCGAACCTATATACTTAATAAGTAACAAGCGTAATCTCGGGTTAATAGCAGTGACGAGCTTGGCAAGGTCCGATGCTTGCTTTCCACAATATACAATAACAATAGCAGTAGAATAATAACATATAGAGAAAAGCAGGTCAAATAACAACATGCTCAACTTAACATAATAGGAGGAGACATAGGCACGCGCCTCAGATATAACAGTCAAGGCATCAAATTCCACATAATTCACTTAGACAAGTATTTAACAAGTTAAAATTGTACTATCAAGCTCTAAACATCAAGCGGAGACATCAAATGTCACAATTTTTATATCAAGTATACAAAATCTCAGTGCATTAGAAGTGCCCGGCACACAATGACCCTCAATCATAGTCTCAGCACTCTCATGATGCCTTGCAAATGCCCATGGATCCTCACACATACATATATACACTCTCAGCACTATACGGGTGCCTAACATAAGTCCCTCACCCAGCACGTAACATGTGACTACACTCATAGGGCCCTAAGTAACATAGGTTATCACCAGACTCTGGAGGGGCAGATCCTATTGCATGCGCTGATCGGATCAAAAGTCAACGATCATCATAACTCAGCCCAAATGGCTTGGTCCATGTGTCACCTCAATATCAATACCACTCAGCCCAATATGGGGCTTGGTGTGCGCGCCCCTTTAATATCATTATCATTATGAATAAGTTTCTATGGCCCTAGCTCCGTCATCCATCCGCTCAGATCTCAATATGCTAACATCTCACAGTGTCAAGATCAATATACTGCACAGATTATGAGAAGGTGCCACAAATCCACTCAAAACCATGCCACACAAGTAGGGACGCACAACATATGAGATAATATGTAATAAGTATACAGATATAGAGATATAATACCCAAATATAATATCATGACTGAACAATATGACTATGGCTAAGGAAAATAGATTAACATATCAAAATAGCCCTATAATGTCTCAAATAAATAAACAAATAACCTAGACATGATTTCTAGGAATGATAGATTACGTAGTCATACAAATGCAGAAAAATACGATATCAAATAAGTATGATAGCAAAATAGTATAGCCTAAGATCTACTTGGATCATGATTAACCACGGTGCATGCAAATACGCTCATCACCTTTCATATAAACCACCCCCAATATATAACAAATATCATAGACAACAGAAAAATCCCTCCAATCCAAGCCTAGGCAAGATACTTACCTTATTCGGCCTAGTCTCCAACCTTAAATCGCATCAAAAACCTCGATTTAGCCCTCTGATTGCGCAAATCCAAGACAAATATTATCCAAGAAAATCAAAGAATCCATTTGAAGTAATCCCAACCCATAAAGCTTCGATCTTTGATGCAATTCCAAAAATTCAATAAAAGTCAATTCGGGCCCACGTGCCTAAAATTAGAAACTTGTATTTTCCACTATAATGTTTCTAGGATCTCTCAAATCACTAGTTTTACTAGGAAATAATCACCAATCACATACCTTGGTTGCCCCCTCTACATTGGAAGAATAAGAATTCTACACTTCAATGGTTTGATATCCAAAATAGTGAGCAGAATCAGAGGATGGCACAACAGAATACTTTTTTATGGAGAAAGAATTGCTTTGATCAAATATGTGCTGCAATCCCTCCAAACTTTTGCTATCAGCTGGTTCACCGCCCAAAACTGTCATGAAACAGCTGGAAAATACTGGCTGCTAATTTTTTCTAGGGCATGGAGAAGGATAAAAACAAATATCATTGGGCTTCCTGAGAGAAGGTATCATATCCACAAGAGGAAGGGGGTGTTGGTTTTAGAACTGTGGCTGATGTTTGTAAGGCTATGTAATTCAAACAATGGTGGAATTTTAGAACAAAACAGTCTTTTTAGAGAACCTTCTTGCTAGCCAAATACTGCAAAATATCACACCCAATCTCAAAGAAATGGCACTCTGTCCAGTCATAAACTTGGAAGAAAATGATGTGTAACAACAAAGAAGCAGAAACACACATAAATTGGAGGCTATATTGATGCAATGCAAGTTTTTGGTGGGATAATTTGCTGGGAGAAGGTCCTTTAGCTAGATACAGAACTGATGGAGGAAGGCCATGAAACATCACTGTCTCTCAATTCTAGTATTCTGGAAAATGGAATCTTCAGAAGTTCCACAACCAAGCCTCGGTCTATAAAATCCCTGATATCAGTTAGATCCCAATCCATTTTTCTCCTCATACCCCTGATAAACCTATATGGGTACCAACTACCTCTGGTAAATTCACTTGTGCTTCAAAATGGGAAATAGTTAGAAAAAAGAAATAGATCCTCTTCACCAATAAGATGACATGGCACAAGAGAATCCCCTTTAAATTTTCCTTTTGAATTTGGAGAGCCCTCAGAAACAAATTGCCCACTGATGATAGGGTAATTTCATTTGGTCAACCTACTGTCACTAGATGTGTATGTTGTATCAAACCTCAAGCTGAATCAGTAGATCACATTTTTAGTTTGCGCCACTTTGCTAAGGCAATATGGAGGCAATTCTCAGGCCAACTGGCTTTCCTTTCCAAGACATGCCTCTTAGATTGTTTTGATGAAATGGTGGATGCAGAAGAGCAACAATGATGCACATAAATTTCTTTGTGATACACTTCCAATAATCATTTGCTGGAACCTTTGGAAAAACAGATGTAGTGCTAAATATGGCTCCAAGAAATCATCTATGATCAGAGTTCTATTCTCCATCAACTCTGACATAAACCTTCTCCTCAGAGCCACTTATCCTTGCTTTCATCGACCTCTTGATTAGAATGAACTTTACTCCACAATTGAAACTACGCAACATCACATATGCACATCACAGGTGACTTGGCACAAACCTGAGGATGGATTTGTCAAGCTGCACAGTGATGGCAGTGCCCTTATAATCCAGGCAAAATTGGTGCAGGGGCAATTATTAAAAATCATCTGGGAGATTTATACATGCCATAACTAGTCCATTTGGAGAAGGAACCAATAACATAGCAGAAATTGAAGCAACCGTAATTGGCATGAAGTAGTTCCTGGAGAATTTCCACTTCAAAGTGCATTTAGAAGCTGACTCGACACTACTTGTTCATTGGATCAACCATGAATCTGAGCCTCCTTGGAGTTTAGAGATGCAGCTGCATAAACTGATTGACCTATGCTCCCAGTGTCATGAATTGAAATGCTCTCATGTTTATAGGGAAGCTAATTGTCTTGTTGATCTTTATCTAAGCTCATCCATGATCTCTCCCAAATCACCCATTTTGAGAACATTCTTGACCTTCCAAGACAAATTAAAGGTCAAATTAGACTTGACCAAATGAACACCCCAGCTTTCAGACATAAGAAAACAAGCAAACTTCAGCCTTCATAAAATCACACTTCCATCTCAAATTTTAATGGATATGGTTGAACATCTGAAATACTTGGGAGCAGACCATACATTCCAAAGACCAAAGTTCTGGGGTAGCAATTTCGACCATATCGTCTTGCTCAAACTCTTCAGGGAAACATTTATGACATCCTGGTTTCAATTAAAAATTTCTTCCTTTTTTATCGGTGAATCCATTGTTATACTGCCATGTCTACTGCTTCCTTTTCAGTGTGTGGTATCAACTCCTTTGGTATTCTTTATGCTGGAAATCAATCACGGGATAGGAAAAGCTATATTATGCCATCTCTATGGGCATACTTGGATTCCAAAACATCACCAACACAAAGAAAAGCACTAAATCTTAAGGACACACACACACACATACACCTTCCCTACCCTCTACCAGAAGAAACATAAACAACAATACCACAAACAACCTCATCACCCATATCTGCAACTCAGGTCCACACCAAACAACCAGGAATTCAGTTATACACCACACCATCATCACAATGATTCTACCATCCAATAATCCAAATCACCTTTAGTACTTCCAAAAACCAAAACACCACCACCATACCAGCATTTCTTCAGGGAACAGTAAACACAAGAACCTTGATGCCCACCCATATGACAGAAATGTCCTTTTTTCTCTAACCATGGTTTCCCTTTGCAGGTACCTACAGTTTAAAACAATTGTCAATCCTTCAATGTGTGGTTTTATTACTTATAATGCTAATCTTATTGAGGGTGTATCAATTTACTAGAGCTAGTAGAATCTACAAGATTAAGCATAATCAGTTCCAATACCTAATTAGAGGATTCACATTAACTCAACAGCACCAGCTTCCTGAAATCCATCCTAGTAGTTGGTACCTCTAGAACAAATATACCCCTAGAAACCACAAGAACCTGGGGCACATATATCATCACCTCCACTCAGTGTTCAAAGAGCAACAAATCACAAGACTTGCAACTCACTGCTATCAATGCTTGCAATTCCCCAGAGTTAAACACTGACCAACCCAAGCACCCTTTATTTCTAACCTGTTTGTTGCTTTTTGCAGGTACAAGAGACAGATTCAAATTATTGATGCACTTGAAAAGGGTAGTATTAGCATATCAGATGCTTAATCTCTTGCAAGTGAACCAATCATAGCTTGTTACACGAACATGCAACTCTCAGAAAGACACTACAACAGAAAGTTTCTGCTCAAATGGATACTTTCAGACACCAACACCAACATGCTTTATCTGCAGGCACTCAACAGGAAACACCTAGGGGGCCCAAACCTAGCTATCCTGCACTTCCCTATCAGTTCACATAAGCTGAATTTTACAGGATGCAGTAGCTCACTCAGCTCTAGGTCACCAATTAAACCTGCCTGCTCCAAAGTATTCTGGAAGAAAGAAGCAGGAACTTGCTCACTCTCTTTTGTAGAAAATATCATTCAGCAGCAGCAATTCTGCCCAATTACATGGATCATTTTGATAGCTATCTTCAACTTGGCTTTCTTTGTCCTCAATGTCATATCCAAGTTGAAGATATTTACAACACACTCGACTGTATTTTGCCATACTCCATAGGGGAAATCTACATTTACTCTAGATGTAGGTCTTATTGTATATGGAAGATGACCTTCCTACTCATCTGTTTAGTTGATTTCAGATCATTTGTGCATTTTTGTATAGTTGACCTAGACTCATTTCACATTGTTTTTGTATACACAATTGTCTATCACTTAGGAATAGGTAATTGGTACATCATCATAGGTCTAACTCATCAAATTTCAGGATTCACTTGGTCTTCATGTTTGGAGGACCAACTATGTATGTATGCATGTATGTATGTATGTATGTATGTATGTATGTATGTATATATATATATATATATATATATATATATATATATATATATATGAAAATAAACCCTAGGGGAAACACCTAGTTGATGACAAAAAAAAAATCAAAATATGATGACCATAACCTGCCCAGTCCAAATATATAATTAGTTTCAAAATCTGAGTACAAATTGGAACTCAAATCCCCAAAATACACTCACTTAAGGTGTAGACAAAAATCCCAAATTTCCTTTTAAAATTCCAAGTTTTAGGTGTATAAATCCATGGGTAATAAAGATATAAGGCCAAATCCAAGTGAAAATTGCTTACTTCCAATGTATTAGTGAAATTGCTCTTCAAATTCTCCTCAACCGAAGTCTAGGGCTCAAAATAAAATAATGGGCAAAGTCCTAAAAATAGAAACTTAAATGCACTCTCTAGCAGTACCCTACAAGATCACGGTAGTACCCTCAGGATCGCGAAGGTTAATCTTCCTCCAGCTCCAGCTATGCTTGGCGATCGCGAAGCCGCCTACGCGAATGCGAAGGTCCACAATGCCCAGGCCTTTTGCAAATGCAAAAGTGCCCATGCAAACGTGATGATCAAACCCTGCCCGAAAACAAAGCTCTGTGAACTCGACCTCTTCATCGCGAACACGATGAACAAATCACTAGGGACTCCAAAACACCCTTCACGATCGCGATGCTCATGTCGCGATCGCGAAGCTCATCTCAACAACACCATAAACGAACAATGCAACACAACCCAAAATGGTTCGAAACCACCCCAAAACTCACCCCCGAGCCCTTTGGGACCTCGTCCAATCATATGAAGAAGTCCAAATATATCATCCAAACTTATCCAAAGACTCAAAACACCACGATTAATATCAAAACTAAGAATCGTCGATCAAGGTCAATCTCTTAAGTTCCTAAACTTCCAACTTCGAACCCACCGTCCGATTCAAATCCAACTAATCCATAAATCCAAACATTTTACACAAGTCCCAAACGACAATACAGACCTATTCCAATTTGCGGAACAACAGTTTGACCCCGATTGCCTCAAAGTCAACTCGTAGTCAAACTTTTTAACTCTCAAATTCTTCAAATTGCCAATTTTCACCATTTGAGCAAAAATTTACTAGGAACATCCAAATTCAGAACATTCAACCAAGTCCAAAATCACCATACGAACTTATTGAAACCATTAAATCCCGATTCTGAGGTCGTTTACTCAAAGTTCAAACCTTGGTAATGTTTTCAAAGTTAAAGCTTTTGAATTGAGAATTACTCTTCCAAATTAATTCTAATCTCCCCAACATCAAATCCAACCATAAACACAAGTCATAGGGCCTAATATGAAGCTACTCAAGCTCTCAAACCATCAAACAAAATGTTGAAGCTCAAAATGACCGGACAGGTCATTACATTCTCCCCCACTTAAACATACGTTCATCCTCGAACGTGCCAAGATTCATTCCAAAGTTTCCAAATCACTGTATGACTCATCACACACATGCCCATGGGTGATCTCCCATCAGCTCAATTTATATAATCATATTAACCCAATCCTGACTGAATATTATTCCTTCAACCTTAGCTTACACTCCCTAGAACCAAATTCTAACTTTCGGAGTCTCCTTTAAGATCTGATTCTTATACATTTACACCATGTCAATCTCGACAAGCTGTATCAAAGTGTAAGTGTACTCTCGAGATGTAATCGACGATGTACAACGTAACTCATGTGCCCATAGCATTAACTTACAACCATAATAGCTGCTTATTACCAACCTAGTTATCGGTAATATACCTCATGACACATAAAACCTTGTTCAAAACCTCGCAATACTGCAAATGCTGAAAGAGACGTGTATTAAATCATAACCACTCATCAAATCAATAAGTCACAGAGTTCTCTCACTCGAGAATGACCATTCCCAAATTTTGAGCTGATTGGTGACATTTTTCCTCCAAATATACATGTTTCCCTTGAAAATGGTAATGATAATTATATTTGATTTTGTGTTTCTAAAAATATGTGATTTATTTTTATGCTAGTTGCTAGGCAATAGATGCTAAGTGCGAGCTAAGAAAATAATAAGAGTAAAAGGAAATAATGATATGCAAACCAAGCTGTTACTAAATGGGTCTCGTACTGGCCGAAGTAGGGCCTCGAGGTCGAGCTATAAAGCCTAACAGAGGACGGTCGATGGAGGAATAAAAGTACAGGGGGCCTCGAGGGTAACCCTTTATGATCAATAATGAGCAATAAATGAAGAACAATTAATGAACACAATAAATTAAAGGCAATAAATCCGTAGAACAAATGTTGAGTATGTTAAGAAGGTAGAGAATGTTCTTGTTGTATTCAATATTCATCTGTCCAAAAAATGACAAGGGTCCCATTTATATAGGAGGGGGAATCCCCACATAGTACATGTATAATTATTACAAAGAAATATTGTGTTGGTACAACTGTATAATGGTCCGGTATGGACTTGTACTATTTTGCAGGCGTTGTCAGTTTTAACCACGTGCTCTTGGGAGCTTCCCGCCTTTTCATGACATTCTTCGATATATATTTTCTCTTGAGGTATATCGATCCCTCGATATACCTCCTTGAGGAATGCACCTTGGGGTTGCTTTAGCGGATTCTGCTCCAATGCAATCGTGTTCTGGCTCGGAATCGCGTAGAAGCCTCAAAATTAGTCATCCCCATTTTTGACCGTATACAGATAGTCCCTGCGTTTCTTGGGATGAAAAGACAAGAAATGATTTGAATTCTCTAACTCCTCAATGCTTCCATCAGTACGTCAGTTATGCCATATTAAGTGATTGATGTGACAAAGGGATGCTCAAAGGTCACGTTCGCACAACTCTCGAAAAGTCTTCAAACTGATTACGGTGGTTGGTTGTCTTTTGGCTTTCCTCAGCACACACGACTGTCCCCTATAAATACTCCTTCCCTCGCCCATTATTTTTCATTGCATCTCCAAACCTTAAAAAGAGCTCTTCCTACTTTTTTCTTATGTTCTTTCCCTGATTATTTTTTTTCCTTCTTTCTGAAATCTTCCAGCAAGAATGTTGAAGACCTCCAAAATTGCTTCTCAAGATGATAAAGCTTCCTCATCTTCACGCTCGTCAAAGGGCAAGGCAATAGTACAACTTCGTCTCGAAGAATGCATCCCAAGGCCTTGTGAAACAACCTCCGATTTCAAGGTTGACAAGCCTTTTTTGAAGCCGGGACGGTGTGAACCCATGTCCCAATATATTAGCCTGATAACAGACACCAAGAAGGTGAAGGCCGGCTTCCACTGGGGAGATGCGGTGCAAGTGGAAATTCCTTCTCGGGAAGAAGACATAACGACCCATAGAGCTAGCTTCCTTAGTGTGTATACCTACCCATTTACCCTTGCTATGGTGGATCCATCCTTGACGTCAATAGACCCCGTGATACTCGATTTCTGAAAGAAATATCGAGTAACACTCGGAAATATCCATCCGTCATTCTGGCACATTGTTTATATGATTAGGCACTTTGTAAACATGGTCGAGGGGATGCCTTTTACCTTTGACCACTTGGTCAGAATGTACAGTCCCCGACTTTACCGGGGCGGCCTGATTAAGCTTCAACGTCGGGCCTCGAAGGATTTCTTTTCTTGCACCGACGAAGTCAGGGACAGAGGGTGGATGAGCCGCGTTTTCTGAGTTAGGACCTTGGATCTGATTCCTGTGGAGAAGATGTCGTTCCCTGAAGAGTGGAACATGAAACATAAGTGAATATGTTAATTAATTATTTTCTCTTTGGATCAATTTCCCCATGGACTAGCTTTATTTGATGATACACCTATCGTGAGGCATCCCGATGCGGTTAAGGATCTCTCAGGCTGGGTTAGCCAGCTAGATATGGTCTTCCCGTATGTCGAGCGCATATGGTGCGACCTAGCCAGAGCTCGATGGGAATCTAAAAACCACGGTGAGTTCATGTTCCTTCCGTAGTTGAGCCCCTTAGAAGAGGTATCCCCGACCGTGTCCTTTTGTTTTTGTGCAGGTCTAGGAGAGGCCTCTTTGATGAGAGAAGCACCGCCTGGGGAAGCGGATGCCCCTAAACCTAGCAAAGAAAAGAAGAGAAGAAGGAAATGACCATCCGAGTCCCCGAAGCCAAAGAAGGATACAATGGAAAAACCTAAGGCTGATTCAGCGGCCTTAAAGGTATCAGAGAGCCCTCGAGTTGGAGGTGAAGAGCAAAATAAAGCCCTGGTAGCACCTGTGGGAAGAGGGAGCATGATTGTTCCGCACCTTGCTGAGCCGATGGCTGCGGAGCCGGAGGCTTATGAATCAGAATTTTTTGTTGTTGTTGCCTCACCTCGGGACGAAGAGGCCTTCGAGGGTGAATAAGTTGGTGCCCCCAAGCTGGTTGACGACAAAAATATTCCCCGAGCCTGGGTTAATGAAGTGAGTGATTCCCCATCGGGCCTAACATTATATCCAAGGGAGATACGAATCCTCGAAATATAGAGTCTTCTGGTGTGGGTGCGTCTATCACAGATAAGGACGTGTTTGAAGGACTCTTCACTGGGGTAGATGAAAACCTCGAGCTCAACATCTCACTCATTTTCAATGAAGCTAAGAGGCTTTGCAAACGGGTAATCTTTCATAAATTATGTTCAGGGCTCTGATCCTCATCTTTCTAATTTTGTTTCTTTTATGCTTTCAGACCATTGTGCTTTAAAATCAGGACCTTGCTAAGTCTCAAGCCGAGTCGACCCACTAAGAAGAAAAGTGCAGGAAGCTCTATTTGGAGGCTGATGAGCTTAGATATCTTTTTACGAAGAAGGAGGAAGAGCTCCGCGACCTTCGGGCTCGTTTGGAGGCGGTGTCTCGAGAGCGAACCGATATTGCTGAGCAGGTAATACAACCTTCATTATTTACACGTTTGCCTGACTTTAGCGTTTAACACTATTGGGTTGATCTTTATAGCTCAAGAAGAAAAGTGCCCTGACGAGGGAGGAGCTCCGAGCCATGGATACCGAGATTTTCGGACTCAAGCAGCATGAGAACAAGATAGCCTCCGAGAGAGATGCCCTCCAGGGGAGGCTGGCTTTGGTTGAGCATCATCTTCAGGATGCAAAGGCGAAGAGTAGTAAGTAAAATGATCTCCATGCTGAATCGGTTCCCGTGTTGTCCGTAGCCAGGGTTGAAGCTGATGCGCTCATATCCTCGTACAAAGAGGATGATCTTACTGCAAATGAACAAGCCAGGAAGGTGTCTCAGGAGGCCGAGTTAAAAATGACCCGAGCTCTGGAGCATGCCGGATTGGAGTCTCGAAGGCAGGCTCTCAAGGATATACATGCAGGGGCATCGATCTGTTTGCTGAGATCGAGAGGGTGAAGACCTTAGAAGAGGAATTAGCAGCCCTGCTTACTTTTGATGGTGGCTCAGAAGATGATGAGGACGAAGGCAATGTCCCCAAGGGGGAAGAGGCTGTTGAAGACCTGAGGGCCGAGGAACAGGTCGTTGAAGGCACAGCCTATGAGGGAGCCGTTGGAGGCACAACCCCGGTGGTAGATTAGGTTTTTATTCGTTCTTTTTTCAGTGTAAGGGATCCAGGCATGAGCCTTGTAAATACACCTACGTGAACCTTTACTATATATGAAGGCCTTTGTTCTTCATCATTCCTTGTCTTTCCTTTGCACTTTTGGAATACACTGTTATGTTTGTTGGTGATTGGTCCGAGATTTGGATTTTAAAATAAACCCTTAGGTTTTTGCTCTTGGTGAGAAATAGGTAATGGTCGATAGTTGACCATTTGGGGCTCAATCCCCGAGTCAAGTTTTGAATTGAGCTTATCAACCCTTAGGTTTTTTAGGTCGGCCCTGAGGCTCTTTAAGCTCGAACTTGGGCTCTTATACACTGGCCCTTAGGCTCTTTAAGCTATCCCTTGGGCTCTTACGCACTGGCCCTTAGGCTCTTTAAGCTGGCCCTTGGGCTCTTACGTGCTGGCCCTTAGGCTCTTTAAGCTGCACCTTGGGCTCTTACGCATTGGCCCTTAGGATCTTTAAGCTGGCCCTAGGGCTCTTACGCACTGGTTGGAGCTGATATGATCGAAGCTCTTTATGTTTGGTCGTAGCCTTTTAGTCCCCGAGTGAGGTAGTCTCGGCGTCTATATCGAGGGTATTCATTTCTAGGGATCTTACACGTTCGAATATATAGCCTTGACTTTAATATTGGGATTATGCCTTTTTAAGGTCTTACAAATTTGGTCATGCCTTGTTGAAGTCTTACAGATTTGGTGTTGCCTTGATGAGGTCTTCGAGTTTTTGGTGACTCGATGAGCTTGTTGTCGATGACAATCCTCGAGTGTTCAAGAGTTTTTTGGCCCTGGAGCCGTTTCTTGTGAAAATAGCAAACTTCTTTGAAGCGCAAAAGTGTTTTGATGATAAAAAGATAATCCTTCCGTTACTTGGTACAAGCATACATGTTTTCACCATCGAGGGTTCTATTATTCTATGCGGACACGGTTCATTCGACCGTTTGGTCCGGTACATCATTCTCATGTCGAGACCCTCTTTGGCATATTTCAATTTCTTCTAGGAGGTAATCTCCCAGGTGGTTGCCCCCAGTATTTGAGGTTGATTGAAGAGAAGCCTCGAATACTTGATAAGTTCTCCTTAGGTAGCATATGGATATTGCCTCGTTAAAAACCTTGCCGGTAAAACCCTATCGGGATGAAACCCGATCGAAGGAAAAAAGTGCAATGCATGCTCTAAAACCCAAGGTCTTGTGTCCCTTTTTCATGCATCAGTAGTTTAGCTAGGTGTGACTTAGTGAGTCCCTAAAATAGGGAATCTAGTATGAACATTATAAGATGCAGAATGATTTATATGCAAAATTCCTAAAAAAAAAGCATGATTTCTAGATGCACAGAAAGTTACATCATGATTTCAGAATATGCAGTAGCAACATTTTTCATGTTAATGTTGTTATTTAGCCTAGAAGC
>MDKI01046210.1:0-78991 GCA_005239505.1 Nicotiana paniculata | reverse complement strand
ATAGTGAGCAATTCAGCTCCGTGTATATTTCCTTATGTGAATTTTATGATGGGATCGGGTGGCGCGCCGCCACGGGTATGTTATTGTGATCGTGTGGCACGCCTCCATAGGTATGTTATTTGGATCGGGTTGCACGCCGCAACAGTGTGATGATGAGTAAGGTTCCTATATTTATTTTCTTATGTTTTGCTTCCTATTTTCTGAGGAAAGTTCCTAGTAGTGCGTGAGTTAAGTAGTCCTTTCCTGAGTCATTCCTTATGTGTCGTGTTCGAGTTGTGGCCTATTGGCGCGATATGGTATCATGTGAGACTGTTGGTTATATTTGGGGTGATTTGTTGTCTGAGCAGTTCATACTGGGTGAGGCGAGATTATCGGATCAAGGATCAGTGCGATAAGGTTATGTGAAGTGTATATTAAAGAACAAATACCATTATTCGGTTCATAATGAGGTGATGATTCTAGTCAAGATGAGATATTCAATGATTTGTTAACTCTGCAGTTGGTTATGAATTTCTACCCGTCTCTTCCGTAGTGGTGGTATCGCCAGCATTATAGCAGGATGTATATATATGTCATAAGGTGCCTTGGGAGCATCGGATTCATGGAATTTTGGCTATTAAGGTTCAGGGAGTGTCATTGTGGACATGTGATGAATTATGCGGTGCATGGTGCTAATTCAGCAAAGGTATGCAGTCATGTTCTGGTATAGTGTGTGGTAGTTGATACAGTGTTTATATATTGGAACTAGGCCTGGTAGAGAAATTTCAGGTGTTGGAACTAGGTTCTGAGCTCATTATATGGATAAAAGAAGAAATCTTCATATTTGATCAAGCTAATCTACTCAACTGGGTCGTGGTAGCACGGGCAGTTGATCGAGGTGTTAAACAGTGATTTCAGATAACTCCAGAGCAGTTCTTGGCACGTTTGAGGACGAACGTCTGTTTAAGTGGGGAAGAATGTAACGACCCGACCGGTCATTTTGAGCTCTAGCGCGTCGTTCAGCAGTTTGAGGTCATGAGCAGCTCCGTTTCAGGTATTATGGCTTGTAGGTGTGGTCGGAATTGAATTTCGGGAAGTTTAGAGTCAATTTGGAAAGAAAATTCTCATTTCAGAAGCCTTAAGTTGGAGAAATTGAATAAGATTGAAATTGCGAGTAAACGACCTCCGAATCGGGATTTGAAGGTTTCTTCAGGTTCGTATGATGATTTCGGACTTGAGCGTATGTCCGGATTGGGCTTTGGATAATCCGGGAGTGTTTCGGCGTATATTGTGGAAGTCAGTACTTTTGAAGAAATTTCCTAAGTTTGGCTTGAAGCGCATTTCAGTGATATTGATATCCGTTTGGGATTCCGAGCATGGGAATAGCTCCGTATGGTAATTCTGGAGTTGGGAGCGCGATCGTAAATGAATTCGGATGTCCGTAGGTCATTTTGAAGTCATTTGGCTAAAGATAGAAATTTGAAGGTTTTTGAGAAATCCGACCGGAAGTGGAAATTTTGATATCAGGGTCAGAATGCGATTTCGAAAGTTGGAGCAGGTCCGTAATGTCGAATATGACCTGTTTGCAAAATTTGAGGTCAATCGGACGTGATTTGATGGGTTTCGACATCGAATGTGGAAGTTTGAAATTTCAAGTTCTTAAAGTTTGAATTTTAGAGCGATTCATGATTTCGACGTTGTTTGATATGATTTGAGGCCTCGAGCAAGTCCGCACTAGGTTTTGGAATAGGTTGGTGTAATTGGACGGGGTCCCGGGGGCCTCCGGTGGATTCCGGGTGATTAACGGATCAAGTTTTGAGTTTGAAGAAGGCTGAGGTTGTTGTCATCTGGTGTGACCGCACCTGCGAGGCTTGGGGTCGCAGGTGCGGCTTTGGCGTCGCAGGTGCGAAAGTTTGCTGGTTAGGCAGGGAGCGCAGGTGCAATGGAGTTTTCGCACCTGCGAAGCCGCAGATGCGGACTATGAGCGCAGGTGCGAAGTTTGGCTTGAGCTTAGGAAAGCCGCAGGTGCGGAAGTTTGGTCGTACCTGCGGAATCGCAGGTGCGAGAACTGGATCGCAGGTGCGAAAAATGGCCTGGGCAGAATGTTTTAAAACCGAGATTTGTTGGCCATTTCTCCCATTTTCTTTAGGTGTGGGGCGATGTTGAGGGGCTTCAAGAGAGGATTTTCTTCATGCAATGCTAGGTAAGTAATTCCTTCATGTTTCTAAGTTAAATACAAGGTTATTACATGGAATTATACATGAGAATTTGTAGGAAAATTGGGAAATCTTGAAGAAAACCTAGAAATTTGTATTTGGATTTTAACCACGAATTTGAGCATGGAATTTAGAGTAAATTGTATATTTGAACTAGTAAAGGCATGTGTAGAATATATCTTCGTGAAATTTCGGATTCCGGGCACGTGGGCCCGAGGGCATTTTGGTCAATTCGTTGAGCGGGGTTGGAAGATTATATAATTTGGAATTGCTGAAAATATTAGAGTATATTTTCATTGGTTTGTCGTTGTTTGGATAGTTTTGGGGCGTTGCGCATCGATTTGAGTCATCGGAAGGGCTTGGAAGCCGGTTATGGAATTTCGGAGCGAGGTAAGTCTTCTTTCTAACTTTGTGAGGGGGAATTGTCCCCCTAGGTGAAGTAATTAAGTATGTGCTACTATCTGTGGGGGCTACGTATGCATGTGGTGACGAGAGTCCGTGCGTAGCTACTATTATGCCATGTCCGGGTAGTCTAGGACCCACTAGCATGCCTTACGTGTTGTTCATGTGATCCTGACAATAATATTAGACTGATAATGCTATTGAATTTGTAACTTATTTCCTAAGAAGGCTAGAGTGTACCTTTTTAATCACTTAGAAAGAGAATTGACTCCTCTGTTGATAATTGTATACCTGATAAGGTGATATTACTGAATATTATTAAACTTGGCAAATGAATTTCGAGAAAAGATTTAAATACTAATTTTTGTGATTTGTAAAAGAGAAATTTGTCATTTACTTGAGTATTTGTTTTCCCGATGTAGTCGGGGTGGACTGTTGATTGTGCATGACTGCATGTGACCGCTTCAATATTTACATTCCGCGAGCGAAGTGTTATTTCCCCCACTCTCATGGGAGCGGGCCGTACGCCACGGCGGATTGAGAAATGCACTTATGGTACGGGCCGTTCGACCCTTGACAGTGCATAGATATGACTATTTTATGGCAAAGGTGCACTTATGGTTCGGGTCGTTCGACCCTTGGCAGTGCACATGCATGATTATTTTTATGGCTCAGGCCGGTTGTCTTTATCCCGTATGCACATGCTAAATTGTTAAATGTTTTTCATGAATTTTGAAGTGACATGATAATTGGGGGAAAATAAATAAGTAATTGTTTATTTAGGAAATTGGGGGGAAACGAGAAAGTAGTAACTGTTTATTTACTTTTAGTATTTATTTGAATTACAGATATCCGTAATGCTTACTATTTTATCATCCTCGTATGCCTATTATTGATATCATATTGTGCTAAATTAATTTGTTGGACCTTAGTGAGTGTCTAATTGGACCTCTCGTTACTACCTCTCTAAGGTTAGGCGGGCGACTTACTGAGTACACGTTGTTTTCGTACTCATACTACACTTGTTGTGCATTTTATTGCACACGTACTTTCACAGTGACGTGGCTGGTTGGAGACTTAGGCGAGCTGCATCATCCGGAGGCGATCCGCAGCTGACAGAGTCTCCCTCATATTGTATTTATTTCCTGTTTAAATTCCTTGTCCAATTTGTATTTCGGACAAGCTTGTAGTATTTGTGAAATTCTTAGAATTTGCTCATGTGTTTGTGACACCGGGTTCTGGGATGTGTTGGGATATATTTGCTAAAATTGAATATTTAAACCATTCTATTTACTTAACGAATTTTATTTAGTTATTATGTAATAAAGTGAAAGGTAATGATTTTCATAAATGCTAAAACAGGAAAATTTAACTTAACTATTTAATGAGTGGCTTGCCTGACAATGATGTCCGGCGCCATCACGACCTGGATTTTGGGTCGTGACATGAAACATGTGGTATTGGGCCCGTATTATGGTTCCGGAGCCCGGTACAGGTTCGACATAATATTTGTGCCATATCTGTGAAGTTTGGTAAGAAACGGACTTCATTAGATGTGATTCGAACCGTAAATGCAAAATTTAAGGTTTAAAGAAGTTTTGAGAAATTTCATTGATTTTTGGTTTAATTCATCGTTTTAGTGTTGTTTTATGTGTTTTGAAACCTCGAGTGAGTCAGTGTTAGGTTATATGACTTGTGTGTGTGGTTGGACGGGGCCTCGGGTGTGTTTCAGATGGGCTTCGGGTCAATTCTCCCCTATTTTGCATTGATGTTCTGCTATCTAATGTTTTCTTCTATGGGATCGCATATGCATATCCGCCATCGTATTGAGTAATGTTGGCCAGCCCAGTTTTATTAATCGCGATAACATAGGCAGGTTCGCAATCGCGAAAGTCCACATCCTCCTTCTCCACGTTCGCAGGTGCACCATCGCGTTTGCATAGTGTTTCCGCTGGGGCATCGAATTATTCTTCTACGCATATTTGGGCAGCAGGTAACTTCTCATACGCGATCGCACTCGATCCTTCGCGATCGCATAGAGCACTTTGGCCAGTGACAATTGTTCCTCTTCGCGATCGCATTACGTTCTCCGCGATCACGATGCTTTAAGAATGTATAGCCTTCCTTTTCTTCTCCACGATCGCAATCAATGCTCCGCGATCGCAATTCATTAAAAATCTGGGCAGAATATAAGTCTTCAAAAACGAGGGTTAAGCCATTTTTAACATATTTTGACTTCTAGAGCTCGGTTCTTGGCAATTTTTGAAGGGTTTTTCACACAAATCGAATGGATAAGTGTTCTTCCACTAGAATTAATTATATTTCATGAATTAGTTCTTGTTTCCACCCTGTAAATTGTGTTTTAGGTTGAGGAAGTTGTGGGTTTTGAAAGAAAACTTCAAAAATGAAATGTCATGATTTGAAAGACCAAATATTATCGGAATTGGATAAATTTATTATGGGTGAACTCGTATCAGAATGGGTAATCGAAATTTGTGAAAAATTTCGGGTTCCGAGGTGCGGTCCCGGAGGTCGACTTTTTGGTCGATTTTTATAATTTTGTAAAGATTGAAACTTTATTGTTCGGGATAGTTCCTTATACATTTTATGTGTATTTTGAAGTTGTTTTGGTTGATTTTGAGCCGTCCGGAGGTCTTTTCGCTAGAGAAGTCTATTTTTGAGTACCGGGTTGTCGTCTTTGAGATAAGTATCTTGCCTAACCTTGTGGGGGGGAACTACTCCTTAGGATTGAGTCTTCCTTGTTGATTGTAGTACGAGTATGCGAGGTGACGAGTGTGTTCTCGAACTTATTTGCTATTAGATTGGCCTTTTAGGATTCGTAGGTTCTTATGTTACCTGTGTATGAATTGAAATTGTTACATTTGAATCCTTGGTTGTTAATCTCATCCTTTCCTGCTTAAATTAGAATTACTTGCTTTTGGACTCCTTCGTTGGCTATTTGATCTTAATTGACTTAACTGAATATTTTACTGCTCTTATCTTCATGCTATATTTGCTTCCCAAAACTACCAAATTGACTATATTAGTGTTATCTAGTTTATTAGCCGTTTAGACGTAGTTAGAACACCCGTTCGTTGGTGTCAAGCATGGCCGTGAGTCTTACATTATGATTTATATGATTTATCTCCTTATGTGCTACTTGGGTCTAGTTGATAGACATTTATGTTGTTGATGTTTTCCTTGTTGTTGCCTATTACTGGGCCTTTGTTTAAGCTGAGTTTTATTCCGTGACTAACTGTTTAGGCAAGATTGGTTATAGTTGTTTTCCCTCCGAGATAATGTTGTATTCATTGTTGACTCCCTTGTCGAAATGGTATGGTTTCTATTACTGTTCGATGTTAATGATATTATCTGCATTGTTGACTCCCTTGCCGGGATTGTTGTGATTTATGTTTCTTATTATTGATTTTCCTTGCCAAACTGTTGTTTGTGTTATTTAGCACGAGGGGACATTCTGTGCCATGTTTATGTTATTTAGCACGAGGGGACATTCTGTGCCATATTTATGTTATTTAGCACGAGGGGACATTCCGTGCCATGTTTATGTTATTTAGCACGAGGGGACATTCCGTGCCATGTTTATGTTATTTAGCACGAGGGGACATTCCGTGCCATGTTTATGTTATTTAGCACGAGGGGACATTCCGTGCCATGTTTATGTTATTTATCACGAGGGGACATTCCGTGCCATGTTTATGTTATTTAGCACGAGGGGACATTTTGTGCCATGCTTATGTTATTTAGCACGAGGGGACATTCCGTGTCGTGTTTATGTTACTTTAGCACGAGGGGACATTCTGTGCCGTGTTTATGTTATTTTAGCACGAGGGGACACTCCGTGCCGTACTTATGCATTATTAATTTAATTATGATTACGAGATTTTATTGAAAAGTATTATGAAAAGTGATGGTTTCGAAAGGACTATAGTTGAATGAATTTTACATCGAAGGGATATTTGAAAAGCATTCGTTTTGCATAAAAAGATATTTGGAAGTCATTTATTTGGGAAAACATCGTTGGAAATTTCGTATTTTGAAAGAAACTATGTTATGGTATTTCACTCTGTTAAATATAGTTATATATATATTTAGAGAAAGTATGTTTTCAAAGGAGAGCCTCTATATTAAAATGAACATATTTGCAAAGTTTTTCATACGAACCGCTGTTTAAAGGCTTCCACCAGTTTTATGGACTTTAATTGCTAAGGCTCAATGTGAACATACAGACGTAGAGTTGAGTTATTGGAGTTCTCTATTGCATTGTGTTTTCTTCCGGTTCGGGCTTGTTTTGCTGTCCATCCTTATGTGTAATCTTATGTTGTTTCGTGGTTAATTTCTGTAGTTTCCTTCCACATTATATCGTCATGGTTGTAAATTGTTCCATAAATTCGTAGATAGATGTAGTGTTCGATTATTTCTATATTCATGTCAGTTATCTTGTTAGATCAGTGGTGTCTTGACTAGTCCTCGTCACTACTTCATCAGGGTTATCTTGATACTTACTGGGCACCGTTGTAGTGTGCTCATACTACACTTCTGTGCATTTTTGTTTGCATAGATCCAGGTATTGATTGTTAGTACCGGTGCGGATGCTGCCGAGGAGACTCAAGGTAACCTGCTGTTGCGTTCGCAGGCTTCGGAGTCACCTTCCTATTTTTATTCAACTGTTGTAATTGTTCCCAAGCAGTTATATTTAGAAGTTGTAGAAGATTCGTAGAACTTATGACTTGTATTACCGGTTTTGGGAAAGTTTGTTCATTCATTTGAGATTCTATATCGGGATGTTACTTTTCCTTTTATTATTGTTGTTATTTAGTAACTGTTAGGCTTACCTAGTCCCTAAGACTTGGTGCCATCACGATACCCAATGAAGGGAAATTTGGGTCGTGACAACTGAGTAAATAACGATGTTTAACAATTCAATTAACAAATACATCCCAAAGTCATCCCAGAACCCGGTGTCAGAAGTGCATGAGCAATTTTCTAAGAAAAACCAAATGAAATACAATAACCGTCCGTAATACAAATGGGACAGTAAAGAAAGTGCAACTCAATATTCTGAAGGAGACTCTGCTGGCTGCGAATCGTCTCAAGAGGTGCAGCTCACCTATGTCCCCATATCAACCATGTCACGGCGCCAGGCGGGGCCACTAGATATACATGTACATGTGCAACAAAATGCACAGCAAGTGTAGCATGAGTACGAAAACAACGTGTACCCAGTAAGTATCCCGCCTAACCTCGAAGAGGTAGTGACGAGAGATCGACTTTGACTCTTACTAGAGGTCAAATTAATATAATCAAGTGTGATGTCAAACATGGATGTTATTATCAAATAACAAATAACAACAGGAAAGGACAACTTCTTCCATAAATTATAAATTTCAGTTTCCGTCATTTCAGTTAGTAACTTATATATTAAGGCAATTTAACATATCAAATCACAGATGGTATCCAGCAAATATCACGCGCAGGAGATGCCGAGGGTCGAACGGCTCGAACCAACAATAATAAAATGTGCACTGCCAAAGGGTCGAACGGCTCGAACCATAGATGCATCTATTACCCCACTCGTGAATCGTACATGTGACGCGGTCAAATATAAATAATAGAGTTACCCCTCTCGCAAATTATACATGCAACGCATGTACTCATATAAATAATAGAGTTGCCCCGCTCGCGAATTATACATGCGACGCAGGTACTCATAGATACACACATTCAAACAGTAAACCCAGACTTTATCCGGAAAACAATTACCCAAGGAAGTGATAAATTCTTTTTTAATGGTCACGAGGATAGTATTTAAATCTTTTCTAGAATTTCATTTGCCAAGTTCGATAAGGTTTAAACATTTTTTAAATTTATTAGTAAATTTACAAGTACGGCAAATAAAACATGCTTTTGGGTCCTAGACTACCCGGAGATAAGCATAATAGTAGCTATGCACGGACCCTCATCACCTCGTGCGTATGTAGCCCCCACAAATAGTAGCACATGATTGATTATTTCACCTATGGGGACAATTCCCCCTTACAAGGTTAGAAAGGAGACTTACCTCGCTCCGAAGATTCATAACCGGCTTTCAAGCCCTTCTGATGACTCAAATTGATGCACGACGCCCAAAACTATTGTCACGACCCAAAATACTAACTCAGGTCGTGATGGCGCCCAACACCGGGGTTAGGCAAGCCCACACTTAAATTACTAAGGATTTTTCCCATGCTTGATTAAACATCCCAACACGTGCCAAGTTTTAAAATTCAAAACATTAACTGAAAAAGATAGTAATTCATTTTTACCCAAAAGCAGTCGTAAAGAGGAGTGAGCCAATATATATATATATACAGACCCGCAAACCAAAATAACCACTACGTGTGTGCCAGGAACTAGTGTCACAAGTCCTAGTGGCATACTAACAGAATATACAAAAGGTATAATATACAGTCCCACTGTCTGAAAGAAATAGACGGGAAAATAAGCAAAAGAAAACTCCATGGTGCTGCCGAGGATCATCAGGAGAAGCAGCTCACCGTGAAGTCAGGTCCAACTACGATAAGAATCGAGCTCCGGTCTGATAACCAGATGCACCAGCCTCAGAACCTGTACAATTAAGTACAGAAGCGTAGCATGAGTACATAAACAAATATGTACCCAGTGAATATCCCGCCTAACCTCGAAGAAGTAGTGACGAGAGGTCGACTTGACACTCACTAAGGTCCAACAGAATAATTAATAAAATATAATATCAGTAACAGACATACAAGGATGATAAAAGCAGTAAACATTAAAATGACAGTAATTCAAATAAATACTGGAAGTAAATGTATAATTTCTACTTCATTATTCCTTTCTTTCCTTTAAAAATATATCTGACCACTCAAAATCCATAAATAGGAATCATCAACAATTTAACATGCGCATACAGGATAAGGACAACCGGCCTGAGCCATCATAATGATCATATTTGTGCACTGCCGAGGGTCGAACGGCCCGAACCATAATATATATCTTTCAATCTCGCCGTGGCGTACGACCAGCTCCCATGAGAGTGAGGGAAATAACATTCCACTCGCGAAATGTAAATTGCGAAGCGGTCACATGCACACACAATCCACACAATTATTCTTTATAAATTACTTTTCGTGGAAACAAGCCGCACGTAATATTAATTCACTAAGCATATAGTTCATTTCAAGGAAAACATAAGGTATGGTGTAGGCCTAACTACCCGGACATAACAATAATAGTCTCTACGTACGGACTCTCATCGCTTTGCGCGTCCGTAGCCCCCACAAACATTAGCACGTAGTCATTTAAAGCACCTAGGGGGACAGTTCCCTCTTGCAAGGTTAGAAAGGAGACTCACCTCGTGTCGAACCTGCTTTCCGGGTCAAGAACGCGCCCGAAACTCCAAACTCGACACCCACGGACACGAAACTAGCCAAATGTTATAAAAATATATTAATTTATGCTCGGATTCCAAAAATTCTCGAAGGAAACACTCACCCATAGCCTAAGGATCATTAATACATGATTTTCACCCGATTTCATAGCTAATTGACGGGTAATTTTCTACATTTTCAAAAGCCCTAGGTTACTACCCCAAATCCTTAGTTTTCACTAATTTAGATAGTTAATTTAGCTTGTAATCCATGCATGAAGCAAATATTAGAGTAGAATTTACTTACCTTCAATAACTAGGTCGTTTGCCCCTTTTGAATGCTGAAAATCGTCCCAAGGAAGAAGAAGAGGGTGAGGAAATGAACGAAATCCCGTTATAAAAATACACTGCCCCGTCGTCTACTCGATGCGATCGCAGCCTGGGCAGTGCGATCGCAGAGCTTAAGTGACCAGGCCCTCATGGACCTTCTGTGCGAACGCGGAGAGAGACATGTGAACGCACAGGGTAAGGAATAGCTGGGCTGGCCCAAGGCTGGGCGCTTGTGCGAACGCGGATGGGGTGTGTGATCGCACTGGGTCAGGAGCCCAACCCATCGCGATCGTGGTTCCTATTGTGCGAACCCACAGGGCAATCACCACCCCTGCCCAGTTCCTTCTATGCGATCGTATCAGTGCACCTGCGATCGCACTGAAGGAAACTAATCTGGTTTTTGAATTTAACTCCGAGGGGTCCGAAACTCACCCGAGCCCCTCGGGACCCCGTCCAAAGGCACTGGCAGGTTTGTATTCATGATACGGGCTCACTCGAATTTTTGGAACGTGAAACTAAGAATTCGACCCCCAAAACAAAATTGAATCAAACTTTGAACTTAAAGTTCTAGAATTCGCTTTCAATGCGCCGAACCGATCTATACTACTCGGAATGACACCAAATTTTGCAAGCAAGTCATAAATGACATAACGGAACTATTCCCGATCTCGGAATTTCGTTCGGACCTCGATAACACAAAAAAACGCTCCCAAACATATTTCAAACTTAAGGAAACTCTAATTTCGATATTGGGCGCCGAAACGCCCTCGGGTCATCCAAAACCCATTCCGAACATACGCCCAAGTCCGAAATCATCATACAAAGCTACCAGAATCGTCGAAACTCGATTTCGAGGTCATTTACTCAAAATGTTGACCGAAGTCAAACTTTGGCCTTAAAGGCCAACCTTAAGGAACCAAGTGTTCCAATATTGCTCTAAACATTTCTGAATCCCGGACCACCCTCCCCCGCAAGTCATAAATCACAATAAGCCGCTATGGGAAATTTCATTTAGGGGAACTGGGTCCGATAACGCAAAACGACCGGTTGGGTCGTTACAACTATCCAAATAACGGGCAAACTAATGAAAATATACTCTAATACTTATAACAATTCAATTTATATAAATTCTCAACTCCACTCGGAAAGTTGACAAATTTGCTCTCAGGCCCATGTGCCCGGACTCCGAAATTTTTCGAAGATATGGATTGCCCATAACCTCACAACTCAAACACCTAATTCTCTATCAATTTCATGCCCAAATTCGTGGTCAAAATTAAAAAATACCAATTCTAGGTCTTTCTTCAAAATCCCAAATTTTCCCACAAATTTTCATGTTCAAATCCATGCATAATCATATATTTAACTCACAATAGGTGGGATGGCTTACCTTGCCATTGATGATGAAACCCCCCTCTTGAAACCTTCCAAAAATCGCCCAAGCCATGAGAAAAATTAAAAGAAATGGCCAATTCCCATCTTTAAATCAACTCATTGCCCAGCACTGCCCTTCTTCGCGATAGCAGGAATGCCTTCGCGATCGCGAAGGCTAAACTCGCTGCCTCCATAATTTCTTCTTCGTGATCGCACTCCGTCCTTCACGATCGCATAGGCCAAACGGCCCTTAGCCCAGCTCCCAAATTTTCCTCTTCGTGATCGCATACCAACGACCGCGATCGCGATGCACACCAGCTGCACCAGAAACCAGCAACAGCAAACCATGGGAGATGATCCGAAACCACCCCGAAACACACTCGAGGACCTCGGAGCCCCGTCTAATCACACAACACAGTCCCACAACATCACACGGACCTGTTCAAGGACTCAAATCACATCAAAATAATGGATCGCAACTTAATTCAATCTTAATGAACTTAGAACTTCAAACTTCTATATTCGATGCCGAAACCCATCAAATCACGTCCGATTGACCCCAAACTTTGCACACAAGTCACATTCAACATTACGGACCTATTCCAACTTTCTAAATTGGAATTCGACCCTGATATCAAAATTTCCACTTCCGGTTCAATTCCTTAAAACCTTCAAATTTTCTATCTTTAGCCAAATGACTCCAAAATGACCTACGGAGCTCCGAATTCACTTCCGATCGCGCTCCTGTAACGACCCGGTCGGTCGTTACGTAGAATCTACATTTATATTTACTTTTATTGACTCGTCATAGCTTGGTTAAACTGTTCCTGATGTGTTAGAGTTGGTAGGCTCGGAATCGGAATAATTATAATGAGAATTTAGTCACTTAGTCTTTTAAAAAAAAATATAGCCTTAGAGTTGCAAAAGTCAACTGAGAGTTGCCCTATTGGTAAACGACCTCGGAATGCGGATTTTATGTCTTGAATGGCTTCATTAGGTGATTTGGGACTTAGGAGTGTGTTCAAAATATTTTTGTGATGTCAGGTGTAGAATTAGGCTTGAATTGGCGAAAGTTAGTTTTTGGTGATTTCCGGTCGGCAGTGGAAAATAGGCTATCGGGATCGAAATGGAATTTCAGAAGTTGGAACATATTCATAATGTCATTTTGGATATGTCTGCAAAATTTCAGGTCAATCGGAGTTGTTTTGGATACTTTCGGCATCGTTGGTGGATTTTAGAAATTTCAAAGTTCTTAGGCATGAATCCGATGTGATTTTAGTGTTTTGATGTTATTTTTAGTGTTTTGAGAGAGAAAATAAGTTTGAATGATCATTTATGATGTGTTGGTAAATTTGGTTGGGGTCCCGAGGGGCTCAGGATTAATTTCGAGTGGTTAACGGGCATTTTTGGGCCTTAGAGAATCTGTTGTTTTGCTGGTGTAAGTGCAGCAGCACATTGTTCACTGCGATCGCGAGGAATGGTCCGCGATCGCGTAGAGTAACCTGGAGCCCGGTCATTTTTGTGAATCGTGATCGCGTGAGAAGGTGTGCGATCGGGAAGGTATGTAGCGTTGTCAGTGCGATCGCGTTTGCATTGGTGCGATCGCGTAGGGTTAGTCAGGCGCGTGGGGAGTGGGGTCAACTTTTCTTCGCGATCGCGTGTGTTGGGTTGTGATCGCGTGGGTTGAGGTTCTATTGAATCGTGATCGCGTGGCTTGTGCTGCGATCGCGTAGGGTCTTTGGAGGGCCTGGGGGATTTTTTCTTCGTGATCGCGTGAGTACTTCCGCGATCGCAGTGAAGGAAGGACTGGGCAGTATTTAAATAAACCCTCTGCGACCATTAGACCTTTTAACACCATTTTTGAACGGGAAAAGAGCTTGGAGGCGATTTTGAAGAGGGGAAATCAGTGTTCTTCGTTGAGGTAAGTATTTTTGGACCCTAAAACTCGATTATAGGTGATTAAGGAGCATAACATCAATGTTAAATTCATGAAAATCAGTAGAAAAAGGTGGAGTTAGGGATTTAAATTATGAGACCTTTAGGGGTCGATTTGAGGGGTCAAACGAACTCCGATTTTAGCGTTCTTTATATGTACGGACTCGTGAGATGATGAAGAAAATTTTGGTATAAAATTTGTCGAGTTCCGAGACGGGGGCCCGGGGGTCGGGTTTTGGCTAATTTCGGGTTTTGAGCTAAATTTGGTACTTTTCAAGTGGAATTCATTCCTTAAGCATAATTTGATGATAAAAATCTGAATTTGGTAGATTTGGAGCACTCAGAGGCCGAATTTAGAGGCAAAGGCACTGCGGAATAGTATTTTAGCCGATTTTGAGGTAAGTAACGTTTCCAAACTTGGTTCTGAGGGTTCGAAACCCCGAGCTAAATGATTTATGACTATAATCGAGGTGACACACATGCCAAGTGACGGGCATGCGGGCGTGCACCGAGTATTTGTGGCCTGGCTTATCCCATGGCACCGCTTAGTGATTATTCCCTGATGATATATGTGCTTCTGTTAATGTGGTAATTGTGAACCTGTTAGAAATCATGTTAAGTATAAATGCTAGGCTTCACGCCGAAAATGCTGAGACTCGAGTGGTCATACGTTACTGTCTCATTTTATGATTATTTGATTTCATATACTCAATCCTGTTATAGCAAATCACTTCATATCTCAGTCTCAGTATTGTTAATTATATGCATACTTATCATTGTTTCGGGTCGATGGATGCATCTGTGATCCATGTGAGTAATACTGAAGAGTAATGACTGAGTGAGGCCGAGATCCTGTTATTGCGATAGTTATGAGAACGGACTGCACATTGCACACTACAGCGATATTTAAATCATGCCTTCGTTGGCTTGATATGGCACTTGGGCCACTAGGGCCCCTCCAGAGTATTTACACCCCCAGTGAGCACATTGATGTTGACGGATGGATTTTCCCTGGGCATGCATTGTGTCCGAAGTGGATGTTATGTGAGGGATGGATCGTTCCTGGACATGGATCTTGTCCGAGTGTTGTAATCCGGAGATGGACTTTCTCCGTGGGGCTGGATTGGCCTTTTTCCTCAGTACAGAGTGACTACGGTCACCAATGATTATGTACATTCTGGGATGGACTTTTCCCTAGGCCTGAGAGCCATATACGGTAAAAAGTGGACTGTTGTGTGAGGGTTCTGAGCACTATGTGCATATCCACACTGGTTTCATACATATATTTTATGATGGCATGGAGAGTATACTGGCATACTTGGCATATTTACTCATCCTGATAAACTGTTAGCATGTCTAAATTCTGTATATTGTTTATTGTAAATTCTGAGGTTGTGTCCGTCCCTACCTCTCAGCCCATAGTTTGGGTTCGTTACTTCTGAGTTGGTGTACTCACGTTACCCCTGCACCTTGTGTGCAGATCCAGGTACACCGGAACCCGGTAGTGGATATTGAGCAGCTGTTAGAGTTTTCATCGGAGTTGTCGAGGTAGCAGCTGGCGATCGCGACCTCGTCTTCTCTTCCTTATTCCACATGTTGCACTTATTTTAAGACTATGTTGTCTATTTCTTCATTCTTTATTTTTTTATATAGCAGCTCATGCCTGAGTAACACTGGATCCGGGGTTGGAGATTGTAATTTTGTTTCAAATATTATTTTTAAACTTCAGACTCTTAGTATTATAAATAAATTCGTTAAAAATCGCATTTTTACTTGAAATTGAATTTAGCTTAGAAACAAAGGGGCGGCTTGCCTGGTTCCACGACAGGCGCCATCACGACCCCGAAATCGGGTCATGACAAGATGGTATCAGAGCATTAGGTTAAATAGGTCTCACCAGTCATAAGAAGGTTTAGTAGAGTCTTGCGGATCGGTGCGGAGACGTCTGTACTTATCTTCGAGAGGCTACAGAACCCTTAGGAATAATCCCACATTATTGAATCCTATCGTGCGACTCTGTTGAATTCTGGAACTAAACTTCTGTTGTTTTCATTCTCTCACAGATGGTGAGGACTCTACCTACCGATCGTGGTGATCAGACACCAGCAGGACCAGCTGGAGGTCGAGGCCGTGGTCGAGGTCGTGGCAGAGGGAGGGGTGCATCCCGCTTAGTAGTCGGGGCAGTACCTGTGGACCCTCCCACTGCTCAGGATCAGGTCCCCGCAGTTGAGATCCCAGCGGGAGAGGCTCAGGCACCCGCAGTCCCCATTGTGATTCCGGATCTTCAAGAGACCCTAGCCCAGATTTTGACGGTGTGCACCAGCCTGGAAGAGGTCGTTGCCATGCCTACTACTGCTGCTACTTCTCGGGTCGGGGGAGGCACTCAGACTCCAGCTACCTGGACACCTGAGCAGGTTACTCAGGGGCTTCAGACACCGGGGATAGTTCCAGTCCAGCCGATCGCCCCAGCCCGAGATTTTGTGGTCCCAGCTTTTGCATATGACGAGCAGCGCAGGTTAGAGAGGTTTAGTATACTCCATCCTCTGATTTTTAGTAATACTGAGGGCGAGAACGCCCAGAGCTTTTTGGAAAAGTGTCATAGTATCCTTCGCACATTAGGGATACCAGAGGCTAGTGGGGTCCCGTTTACTACCTTCCAGTTCGCAGGAGCTGCACTCGCTTGGTGGGAAGCCTATGAGAGGCATAGACCTGCTGATGCAACATCCCTTCCTAGTTTCAGTTCTCTATTCTGTTCCTGGAAAAATATATACCGCAGTCCCGTAGGGAGGAGCTGCGCAGGGAGTTCGAACAGTTGCGCCAGGAAGACATGAACGTGATGCAGTATGAGATGAGGTTCTCCGAGTTGGACCGCCATGCTATTTGGCTAGTTCCCACGGATAGGGAGAGAATCAGAAGGTTCGTTGATGGCCTCACTTATCAGCTTCAGATTTTTCTTACTAGGGAGAGGGTATCTGGCGCTTCTTTTGAGGAGGTGGTTGACATTGCCAGAGAGATTGAGTCGGTTCACTGCCAGGAGCGTATCGAGAGGGAGGCCAAGAGGTCTCGAGGATGTGGGAGTTTTGGTGGGGTTCCTTCAGGGGGGTCAGCCTCAGCCCGGCAGAGGCCGTCCATTCAGGCAGGCTCAGCCAGGTCACTCAGGTCATCGTGGTGGATCAGTTGGTCATGATACTCACAATTCGCATCAGGTGCACCCATCTTTCAGTGCCCTGACAGTTCATAGTTCATCTTGGACACCATCGGTTCAGAGTTCATTTATGCCCGGTTCTTCCAGTGGTTATCCTAGTGCTAGAGGTTTCCTTCAGTCCCCGGTGCCATTCTCCGAGAGAGGTTTCTTTGAGTGTGGATATGTGGGCCATATTAAGAGGTTTTAATCCTCGTCTTGCGAGAGGTACTTATCAGTAGAGGAGTCAGCCTACGGTTTCAGACTCCGTAGCTGCACCGCCCGCCCAGGCAGCTAGAGGTGGGGGTCAGGCAGGTAGGGGTTTCCCTAGAGGGGGAGGTCGATCCGGTGGTGATCAGGACTGATTTTATGCATTTCAGCCAGACCGAGATGGATTCTGATGCCATGATCCCAGGTATTGTTTCAGTATGTCACGAGAAGCTTCAGTTTTTAATTGATTTCGGTTTTTCATATTCACATGTTCATCATATTTTAGCCCATTCTCTGGATACGCCCCGTGAATATTTTGTTACATCTGTTCATGTACTCACCCTTGTGGGTGATGTTGTTGTTACGGACCGCGTGTGTTGGTTTTGTGTGGTACCTATTAGGGGTCTGGAGACCTGGGTGGATGTGCCATTTCTGGGCATGATCGGTTTCGACGTAGTTTGATCAGGTAGATGTTGATACTTTTAGGTATAACTTGATGTAGGTGTTTTGCACCGAATCGGATTGTTTGACTCTTTAGAGCTATTGTGAGGGTGTCAGTTAATGGCTATTGGGTTGATCTGTGCTCCGGGATGATCGAGAGATTTCTCGTCCCTACTTCAGGGAGCGGCAATTAGTTGGTTTTAGGCACAGATGGTGTGGTTCTGTTGGGGTCTTCTAGAGGAGTTGATTAAGGTAAAGTAGCTGGGTATCATAGAGTTTGGACGTTTGAGTTATGTTCTTTCAGATTCGTGTGATTTGGTTCAGGTATATACAGTGTGTGGGGGCGTGATTCTAATCTTGCAGATGAGTTCTGACGGGGAATTTGGGTTCTAAGGCGTAGGGATTAGGTTGGATATAGTGTCATTCGAATGTGTTGTATTATTAGATCGATGCGGTGTAGGGTGACGTGGGGTCTCCCCCGGGGTGTGTGCATGGTAAGGTTATTCGGCGGTTGATAGATTTTTGAACAACTCTCGGCACGTTCGAGGACGAACGTTTGTTTAAGAGGGGGAGAATGTAACGACCCGGTCGATCGTTACGTAAAATCTGCATTTATATTTACTGTTATTGCCTCTTCATAGCCTGGTTAAACTATTCTTGATGTGTTAGAGTTGGTAGGCTCGGAATCGAAATAATTATAATGATAATTTAGTCACTTAGTTTTTTAAAAAAAATATAGCCTTAGAGTTGGAAAAGTCAACTGAGAATTGACTTAGTGGTAAATGAACTCGGAATGCGGATTTTATGGCTTGGATGGCTTCGTTGGGTGATTTGGGACTTAGGAGTGTGTTCAAAATATTTTTGTGATGTCCGGTGTAGAATTAGGCTTGAATTGGCGAAAGTTAGTTTTTGGTGATTTCCGGTCGGCAGTGGAAAATAGGCTATCGAGGTCGGAATCGAATTCCGGAAGTTAGAACAGATTCGTAATGTCATTTTGGATATGTCTGCAAAATTTCAAGTCAATCGGAGTTGTTTTGGATAGTTTCGGCATAGTTGGTGGATTTTAGAAATTTCAAAGTTCTTAGGCTTGAATCCGATGTGATTTTGGTGTTTTGATGTTATTTTTAGTGTTTTGAGAGTATAACTAAGTTTGAAAGATCATTTATGATGTGTTGATAAATTTGGTTGGGGTCTCGAAGTGCTCAGGATTAATTTTGGGTGGTTAACGGGCATTTTCGGGCCTTAGAGAATATGTTGTTTTGCTGGTGTAAGTGCAGCAGCACATTGTTCACTGCGATCGCGAGGAATGGTCCGCGATCGCGTAGAGTAACCCGGAGCCCGGTCATTTTTTTGAATCGCGATCGCGTGAGAAGTTGTGCGATCGCGAAGGTATGTAGAGTTGGTCAGTGCGATCGCGTGTGCATTGGTGCGATCGCGTAGGGTTAGTCAGGCGCGTGGGGAGTGGGGTCAACTGTTCTTCGCGATCGCATGTGTTGGGTTGCGATCGCGTGGGTTGAGGTTCTATTGAATCACGATCACGTGGCTTGTGCTGCGATCGCGTAGGGTCTTTGGAGGGCCTGGGGGATTTGTTCTTCGCGATCGCATGAGTACTTCCGCGATCGCAGTGAAGGAAGGACTAGGCAGTATTTAAATAAACCCTCAGCGACCATTAGACCTTTTAACACCATTTTTGAACGGGAAAAGAGCTTGGAGGCGATTTTGAAGGGGAAATCAGTGCTCTTCGTTGAGGTAAGTATTTTTGGACCCTAAAACTCGATTATAGGTGATTAAGGAGCATAATATCAGTGTTAAATTCATGAAAATTAGTAGGAAAAGGTGGAGTTAGGAATTTAGATTATGAGACCTTTAAGGGTCTATTTGAGGGGTCAAACGAAATCTGATTTTAGCGTTCTTTATGTGTACGAACTCGTGAGATGATGAAGAACATTTTGGTATAAAATTTGTCGAGTTCCGACATGGGGGTCGGGTTTTGGCTAATTTCGAGTTTTGAGCTAAATTTTGTACTTTTCAATTGGAATTCATTCCTTAAGCATAATTTGATGATAAAAATCTAAACTTGTTAGATTTGGAGCACTCAGAGGCCGAAATTAGAGGCAAAGGCACTGCGGAATAGTATTTTAGCCGGTTTTGAGGTAAGAACATTTCCAAACTTGGTTTTGAGGGTTCGAAACCCCGAGTTAAATGATTTATGACTATAATCGAGGTGACACGCATGCCAAGTGACGGGCATGCGGGAGTGCACCGAGTATTTGTGGCTTGGCTTATCCCATCGCACCGCTTAGTGATTATTCCCTGATGATATTTGTGCTTCTGTTAATATGGTAAATGTGAACCTGTTAGAAATCATGTTAAGTATAAATGCTACGCTTCACGCCAAAAATGCTGAGACCCGAGTGTTCGTACATTACTGTCTCATTTTGTGATTATTTGATTTCATATACTCAGTCCTGTTATAGCATATCACTTCATATCAGTGTCTCAGTATTGTTAATTATATGCATACTTATCATTGTTTCGGGCCGAAGGATGCATCTGTGATCCATGTGAGTGAGGCTGAAGAGTAATGACTGAGTGAGGCCGAGATCCTATTATTGAGACAGTTATAAGAACGGACTGCACACTGCAGCGATATTTAAATCATGCCTTTGTTGGCTTGATATGGCGCTTGGGCCACTAGGGACCCTCCAGAGTCTTTACACCCCTAGTAAGCGCATTGATGTTGAGGGATGGATTTTCCCTGGGCATGGATTGTGTCCGAAGTGGGTGTTATGTGAGGGATGGATCGTCCCTGGACATGGATCTTGTCCGAGTGTTGTAATCGGGAGATGGACTTTCTCCGTGGGGATGGATTGGCCTTTTTCCTTAGTACGGAGTGACTACGGTCACCAACGATTATGTACATTTCGGGATGGACTTTTCCCTGGGCCTGAGAGCCATATACGGTATTGAGTGGACTGCTGTGTGAGGGTTGTAAGCACTATGTGCATATCCACACTGGTTTCATACATATATTTTATGATGGCATGTAGAGTATACTGGCATACTCGACATATTTACTCATCCTGATAAACTGTTAGCATGTCTAAATTATGTATATTGTTTACTGTAAATTCTAAGGTTTTGTCCGTCACTACCTTTCAGCCTATATTTGGGTTCGTTACTTCTGAGTTGGTGTACTCACGTTACCCCCTGCACCTTCTGTGCAGATCCAGGTGCACCGGGACCCGGTAGTGGATATTGAGCAGTTGTCAGAGTTTTCATCGGAGTTGTCAAGGTAGCAGCTGGCGATCGCGACCTCGTCTTCTCTTCCTTATTCCACCCGTTGCACTTATTTTAAGACTATGTTGTCTATTTCGTCATTCTTTATTTTTTTGTTATATAGCAACTCATGCCTGAGTGACACCGGATCCGGTGTTGGAGATTTTAATTTTGTTTCAAATATTGTTTTTAAACTTCAGACTCTTAGTATTGTCAATAAATTCGTTAAAAATTCCATTTTTACTGGAAATTGAATTTAGCTAAGAAACAAAGCGGCGGCTTTCCTGGTTCTACGACAGGAGCCATCACAACCCCGAAATCGGGTCATGAAAGCTCCGAACACCAGAATCACCATACGGAGCTATTCCCAGACTCGGAATCCCAAACGGACATCAATAACACTGAAATGCACTTCAACCCAAACTTATGAAATTTCTTCCAAATTACTAACTCCCACAATATGCGCTGAAATGCTCCCGGGTCATCCAAAACTCGCTCCGAACATACGCCCAAGTCCGAAATCATCATACTAACCTGCTAGAACCTTCAAATCCATATTCTGAGGTCGTTTACTCAAAAATCCAATTTTAGTCCATTCTTCCAACTTAAGGCTTCCGAAATGAGAACTTTATTTCCAATTTGACTCCGAACATCCCGAAATTTAGTTCCGACCATGCCTATAAGTCATAATACCTGAAATGAAGCTGCTCATGGCCTTAAACCGCCAAACGATGCGCTAGAGCTCAAAACAACTGGTCAGTTCATTACAACCCCCAAAAAGCCTACATGCAAGAAAGTAAAGGTGGAAAGCACGGAATTCGGATCAGAGGACAAATTGATCTTCTATGGACCTAGTGAAAAATCAAGGTCTGAGTCTTATAAGTCAAAATATATGGATTATGGACGCTCTGTAAGTCTCTCTCTCATGAAAAATCTGCATTGTGATGTGACTGCTATATTGCTTTTCAACATCTTTCTTCTCTATTTGATACTATTGGAAACTCTGTTTATGAAGAACCTGTGAGAATATTCTATGCAAATTTGTTTGTGAATGATAAGATTATTTGGAATCCATGGTCTTAGCCCCTCCAATTGTTCTGGACTCTTATCAATTTGAAAAGATTTTCTCTGCTAAGTTTAGTGGGTTTGATGTCTTTGTGCAAAACTCTTGGCCTAAAGATTTTGAAGTCTCTTTTGAAGAAGCAAAAGGCTTTCTGTCTGATAACCCTCCTGATATTTGCCCCAAGAATCTGAAGTTTAAACATCGTCTTTTCGCCCACATGATTGCCACTACTTTACTTCCCAGAACTGGGTCCCTTAGCACTTTATCCACTAGAGATGTTTTTGTCCTTTATTGTCTTGTTAATAATAAAAGACTGGACTGGTTTGTGTGGATTTGCCAATATATGCTTGAGAGTATGAGGCACATATCTTCTTCTGCTGCTTGTTTACCATATGGTCTCCTTATCTCACACATTCTTGAAGTTATGAAGTAGACTTGGCACCTTTCACACCCAAGCATATTACCAGCACTTATGCTAAGACATCTTTTTTAATGATGGGTTACACTTTGGGTGATGAAGGATGGGTTAAGCGTGCCAAAGTTGAAAGCATACCAGTGCCAGTTGAAGTTCATACTGAACAATAGGAATCTCAGTCGACTGCCTCTCAAAATCTTTAGCAGATTTAGTGTCACGACCCAAAACCTATTGAAGGTCGTGATGGCGCTGGACACCACTGTCAGGCAAGCCAACTCAAAATAGTAAATTAAATCCTTATTTCTTTTTGTATTTTTGAAATCATTCATTTCCTTACATTAAACAATAAATAATGAACTACACTAAGTAAGAAAAATGATGTCTTTAACAAATTTAAATATTGAATAATCCCATAGTCATCCCAGAACCCGGTGCCACTAGTCCATGAGCTTTTGCTAGGAAGTAAAATAAAATACAACAACTGCCTGGAATATAAATTTGGACAGAAAGGAAGATACAAGTACTCTGAAGGAGACTCTGATGGCTGCGGATCGTCTCATAAGATACAGCTCACCTAAGTCCTCGTATCAACCACGTTGTTGCGCCCACAAGGCCACTATCCATACATGTACATGTACATCAAAATGTACAGGAAGTGTAGTATGAGTACGAAAACAACGCGTACCCAGTAAGTATCCCACCTAACCTCGAAGAGGTAGTGACGAGGGGTCGACTTCGACAATTACTAAGGGCCAATAATATGATATTATAAAATTCTAATTAAGCATGATGTGCAACAATAGGATTCAGAATAAGAAATAATTGAAGAAGTCTTCCCCATATTTAAGAGCTTAAACCACTTCCTTCAATTAAAACACATAATCATACACACAATGAATTTATACTAATTATAAAAAGGGACTTCCAGTCCTATTATCACACACAAATAACACCGAGGACATTCGGCCCGATCCAACATAAATGTAAACTATGCACTGCCGAGGGTCGAACGACGTGAACCATATATGCATCTATTACGCCGCTCGCGAATCATCCATGCGACATGGTCAAACATAAATTTAAAGAAATACCCCACTCGCGAATCATTCATGCGAAGCGGTTAAACATAAATTTAAATAAATACCCCGCTCGCGAATCATTCGTGCGACGCGGTTAAACATAAATTTAAAGAAATACCCCGCTCGTGAATCATACATGCGACGCGGTTAAACATACATTTAAAGAAATACCCCTGTAAGTATTTAAATTTTATTGTATTTAAATCGTAAAATAATTTGGACCATATTAAAATCAAGACACTAGTCCAAACAAATATCGTGGCTAGTAAATTGGGTTAATTGTTTAAGTCCGAAATATATGTGATGGCTAGTACATTTAATTGGATTACAACTTAAATGATAAGCCCACTTCATTAGCCCAAGGACCAAATGGCTATTAGCCCATCTTAAAAACCAGGCTCATGCCACGTGTCAAGCGATGTGGCAATCCAAGTCAAAAGAACAAGCCAATAAAATCAAGACACATGCCAAGTGACGTGGCAATCCAAGATAAATAAATGAGCCAATGAAATCATGCCATGTGTTAAGTGATGTGGCAATCCAAGACAAATAATTGAGCCAATTAAATCATGCCAAGTGTCTGGATGGTATTGGTCAGTTCAAACGGACCAATCAAATCGCAGAGCCACACCACTCCTTACAACTATAAAGAGAGGTCTTCATAAAGCTAGAAGACACCAGAAGTTATAACAAGAAGCAAGCAGAGAGCTCGTGGATCAAACACCACAGATTTCTCTACAAGCTAAAAGTTCAAGCACTCAAGCACTCAAGCTACAAGTTAAAGTGAAGATCAAGAACGAAGGCAAATCAAATACCAAGGCGTTCAAGATCAAGTTACTTGTTCGTGATCAAATCCAAATCCAAGTTCAAGAAGGAGATTCAAGATTAAGATTTACAAGCCCTTGAATCAAATCAAAGTCAAGCTCACCAAGAAAATTTACATTCTTGAAGAATCAGAGTAGTATCATAGAGATTGTAACACTCATTACTTATTGAAATCAAATACTACATTTGTTACGTAATTTTCCTATCTTGATTATTTATTTTTCTCGACGCGAAAACTTGTTGTTACAAATTTCTGGCACGCCCAGTGGGACAATATCTACCTCTCATCTCTTCAAATTACCAAATTTCAAGAACACAAAAATGGCTCCTAAGAAGATCAACTTCAAGCTCGCTGTTGCTAAGGCTACAGATTCCAAGTTTTCCTCTGATGTTGAAAACTTGTTGGATGCTACTATGGAAAGCGTAGGACCTGTCACTAGGAACAAGGCAAACTTGCTGGAACAACAAGCATTTCAATTGTTGTCTGCTTCAGTTCCTATTTTTTATTTTCGATCCTCAAAGGTGGAAAGATCATTTCCAACTTAATTGGAAGAAGGAGCGAACATTGGTAAAATCGTTGAGAAGACATTGGCTCTACTTAGCCCATCTAGATCTAAGAATCTCATCACACAGGATGATGATGATGTCGTGATCACTGGATCTGCTCCAAGCACTCCACGTGAGTTATTCCACTCAGAATATGCTATAAGAGAAAATCCATGCTTTGCTCCACCATCCACAACGGTTATCCAAGCAATGGTGACTAACACTTTAACTATTGAAGAACAACTCGCAAATTTAAAAAAGGCAATTGAAGCATATGTAAGATCAAGATAATCAAATTGTCAAGATGATAGATAGAGTTGGAAGCATGATGGAGGGAGATTCAAGTCATGCACCTGGAAAGCTCCCTATGATGCAAGATAAAGGAGATTCATCTGCAAGGCAGACAACGACTCCTAAAGAATTTCAGATTTCATCTGATGGGGTTATTCCCATTGACCAGTTGAAAGACTTCATTATAGGAACCATCAAATATAAGTATGATGTTGCTGCCAAGTCTTCTATCGCATATGCAAAGCCATACACTGCGAGAATTGATAGTTTGAATATGCCTGCAGGTTATCAACCCCAAAATTTCAAATTGACCCTTCCTATCAAGCGAATTGATGAAATTAAGTCGTCTACAAAGTTGCTCAAAGGGTTTGTCAAATCATCAAACCACAATTCGCTTCTAAATCTAGAACTACCTGCAAAGCATACAGATGAGGGCTTTGACCCAAACGCCTACAAGTTGTTGGAAAAATATGGATATGATCCCAATGAACCATCCAAGTTGGGAAATCTCTCGCCTGAAGCTTCAAATCCTACTCAAAAGGTGATGATGGAGAAAGGGTACCCAATGAAGCAATCACGTGAAGGATTGGGTTACAAATGACCCCCGCCAATCCGTATCTCCATTAAAAGGGCAAGTTGTAACTACATTACTGCTAAAGAAGTGCATGCGACGCTTAATAAGAAGCCTTTTGTGTTTGATCGACTTACAAAACCAAGGACTTTAGTCATTGATAGGTTGGGACCATTGAAGAAGGAAAACAAGCATCATGGAAGTAATAGAAGGATTTGAGCACCTATCTCCATTAAAAAGGAGATTTTGACCACAGACTGCCCAAGTCTGGTTCCTTCTAGAATGAGGCGTAAGACCAAACTTGTAGTTTCGTGCGAGGAGGTCCTCAAAGCAAAGGATCATACTATAGTCCACACTAAAGAACGGGAGGAAGATGAAGAAAGTGTGGGGTCATCATATCATATCACCATTCATGATGAACAAAATGCTTCACCTTTTACGGAAATCGAAGAAAAGTGCCTTGATAGTCATGTATGTCACCACATATCTTTCAATGATGGTGATCCTCAAGAGGATGAAGACGCTAAAGATGCACTGCCAGAGCTTGAAGAAGGGGTGAAGGCAACAGTTGATGCACTAAAGGAAGTCAATCTCGGAGTAGTTGAAGATCCAAAACCCACATATGTAAGTGCCTCTCTAACAGGTGATGAAGAGAGCAAATATATTGAGCTACTTAAGGAGTTCAAAGACGTATTTTCTTGGAGCTACAAAAAGATGCCAGGTTTAGACCCCAAGGTGTCTATTCATCATCTTGCTATCAAATGCGGTGCTCGTCCTGTAAAGCAAGCACAACGTCGCTTCAGACCTAAACCGATTCCCTTGATTGAAACTGAAGTTAACAAGCTCATTGAGGTTGGTTTTGTTCGTGAAGTTAGATATCCTACATGGATTTCGAGGATAGTCCCTGTAAGAAAGAAGAATGGCCAAATTCAAGTTTGTGTTGACTTTAGGGACCTAAAAATTGCTTGTCCTAAGGATGAATTTCCTCTTCCTATCCCTGTGCTCATGATTGATGCAACAACTGGATACGAGGCGATGTCTTTCATGGATGGTTCATCTGGATATAATCAAATTCGTATGGCACCGAAGAACGAAGAACTTACTGCCTTTTGCACCCCTAAAGGTATATACTTCTACAAGGTAATGCCTTTTGGTTTGAAGAATGCTGGTGCTACATATCAACGTGCCATGCAAAATATTTTTGATGACATGCTTCATAAAAACGTGGAGTGTTATGTTGATGACTTGGTGGTAAATTCAAGGAAGAACGATGATCACTTGCAAGATTTGAGGATGGTATTTGAACGGCTTCGGAGATACCAACTCAGAATGAATCCTTTGAAGTGCACTTTTGGAGTTACTTCTGGGAAGTTCCTCGGTTTTATTGTTCGACATCGTGGTATCGAAATTGATCAAGCTAAGGTGGATGCTATCTTGAAAATGCCCGAGCCTAAAGATATTCATAAATTAAAAAGCTTGCAGGGTAAGTTGGAATATCTTAGAAGATTTATTTCGAATCTCACTGGAAGATGCCAACCATTTAGTCGCCTCATGAAGAAAGGGGTTCCTTTTGAATGGGACCAAGCTTGCAGAATTGCTTTTGAAAGCATTAAGTCTTATCTGATGAAACCTCCAGTACTGGCAGCCCCCATACCTGGAAAGCCATTAATATTATACATTTCAGCGTAGGAAAGGTCAGTAGGAGCGCTTCTCGCTCAAGGAAATGATGAAGGCAAAGAAAATGCGCTTTATTACTTGAGTAGGGTGATGACGCCAAATGATCTCAAGTATTCGCCTATTGAGAAGTTATGTTTGGAACTTGTATTCTCTATTCAGAAGCTGAATCATTACTTCCAAGCTCACGTTGTGCGACTCGTCTCAAGAGCGAACCCTATCAAGTTTGTCATGTCTAAACTAGTCCTAAGTGATCGATTAGCGAGATGGTACCTCCAATTTCAAAAATTTGAAATTGTGTATGTTCCTCAAAAGGAAGTAAAAGGAAAAGCATTAGCAGACTTCCTAGCTGACCATCCGATTCCAGATGATTGGGAGTTGTCTAATGAATTTTTTGATGAAAATGCAATGGTCATAGAAATTCAGCCTCCTTGGAAGATGTATTTTGATGGAGCTGCACATCGTGAAGGAGCTGGCGCTGGAATAGTGTTTATCACTTCTCAAGGAGAAGTTTTTCCCTATTCTTTCACTCTGACACAACGGTGCTCCAATAATGTTGTTGAATATCAAGCGCTCATACTTAGGCTTGAATGTGGATATAGAACAATTGCAATTACAAGTTTTTGGAGATTCCAAGTTAGTGATCAATCAGATTTTAGGTAGCTATGAGGTCAAGAAGCCAGAGTTGGTTCCATATCACAAATATGCTCAAAGATTGGTAAGTTGGCTTGGAGAGGTAACTATTCAACACATGCCAAGAAAGGAAAATAAGAGAGCTAATGCATTAGTAGCCTTAGCTTCTACATTATCTTTGCCTGATTAGACACAAGTCGTTGTTTGCAAGAGATGGGTAGTCCCTCCACCAAATGACTGTGAGTAAGAAGAAAGCGAAGTTGAGCATACTGCTTCCGTTCCTGAGGTCGAAATTGAAGACTGGAGACAACCATGAATCGATTATCTTTGTTATGGGATATTGCTAGAAAATCCTCGAAGGAAGACGGAAATCCGAAGGAGAGCCCCTCATTTTCTTTATTATAAGAATACATTCTATAGAAGATCATTTGATGGAGTGATCCTACGTTGTTTGAGGACTGATGAGTCCCTTCAAGCCTTGCAAGAAGCACACTCTAGAGTATGTGGTGCGCATCAATCTGGGCCAAAACTTCATTTCCACATAAAAAGAATGGGGTATTATTGGCCAACCACGGTGAAATAATGTTTGGATTACGCTCGGAGGTGTAAAGCTTTCCAATTCCATGCTAACTTCATACATCAACCACCTGAAGTATTACACCCAACTGTTGCCTCTTGGCCATTTGATGCTTGGGGTTCAGATGTTGCTGGTCCATTGCCGAAGTCTTCTGGCGGACATCTATATATTTTGGCCGCAACTGATTACTTTTCGAAGTGGGCAGAAGTTGTTTCTCTTAAGGAAGTAAAGAAGGAAAATGTAGCTAACTTCATCCGAGTCAATATTATCTATCGATTTGGCATTCCGCGATATATATTAACAGACAATGGTAAGCCATTTGATAACAAGTTGATGAATACAATATGTGATCTTTTTGGTTTCAAGAAACGCAATTCCTCTATGTATTATGCTGCTGCCAATGGACTTGCCGAAGCATTTAACAAGACACTCTGCAACTTGTTGAAAAGGTTGTTCTAAGTCTAAGAGAGATTGTCATTAGAGAATGGAAGAAGCTCTTTGGGCATATAGGACCACATATCGCACACCAATGCAAGTGACTCCTTATTCACTTGTTGTGGCTTGCCATTCAAGAAGGACTCACTGATGAAGAAAATGCTCGGTTACGCCTTGAAGAATTGGAATCTCTTGATGAAAAGAGGCTAGAAGCTCAACAAAGCCTTGAATGTTATCAAGCTCGCCTGTCTCGATCTTTTACAAAAGGGTACGCCGTAGATCTTTCCAAGTGGGTGACCAAGTTCTTGTGGTCAAAAGGCCTATTATTACCTCTCGTCGATCTGGGAGCAAATTCTCTGCTAAGTGGGATGGACCATATATCGTACAAGAGGTATACTCAAGTGGCGCTTACAAGATATTTGACTCAGAAAGTTTGCGGATTGGCCCCCATCAACGAGAAATTCATGAAGAGATACTATCCTTGAAGAAAACAATTACGCTCCTTAACGCATGAGCATAAACTGCATGTTACTCCTGGCTCGCAAGAGTATAAACTGTGCACGGTCCATAAAAAAAAAAGGTCCGCTAGGTTGAAAACCTCGAAAGAGGCGGCCTAGGCAAAAGTTAGGACATCCAAAAATAAAGTCCGCTAGGTTGAAAACCTCGAAAGAGGCGGCCTAGGCAAAAGTTAGGACATCCAAAAATAAAGTCCGCTAGGTTGAAAACCTCGAAAGAGGCGGCAAAAGTTAGGACATACAAAAAAAAAACCTCACCCATTTCGAACTACGGAATGACTTGATCCTCTTCATCGAGGTACGTAGGAAGCTTAGAGTTTCATTCTAAGTTCAGTCATATGAGTTCAAAAAATACATATTACCCAAGTCATTTTTCAAATGAGGCATGATGGAATATAATTCACTTGATCGACACTATAAAATTAGGTGTACATGTATTCATTTGTTAAACCCTCTATCTTGTCTTGATGGCTCAATGGGGGTAAGTCCTCCATGTCAAATTGAGGTCTTTGATGGAATTATTGTAGTTTCTTTAATAAGAGGCTAAGTATTCAAGTTGAAGTCTCCGATTTTAGGTCAAGTTGATTATTCTAGGTTTGTTACATCATCAATTTGAAGTGTTCAATCCGGCTAGTTCTTAAAGTTAAAATCTGCAAGCATGTCAAGTCTTCAAATCCATAAAGCACTTGAAAAATAAATCAAGAACAAAAGGGAACATTAATGAGAACGCGCAATATAAAGTGAAGCAAAAGAAGTTTTATTGCTAATGAGAACATCTACTAAACATTCAAATGCATGAAGGAAAGAAAAAAAATATAATAACCTAATCTAAGCACAACTTGTAGTTGGCAAAATCCTTGAGCATAGCTTCCAAGTACTTCTTCTTCTTCTCAAAATCGGCCAAGTCATCAGCAGTCAACAAGGTAGTGCAGCATGCGTCATACTCCTTTCTAGTAGTTGAGGCTCCTAACTTGGATTCTTCAACTTCTTTCTCAGCAACTTCTAAAAGGGCTTCTAAGTTCTTATCTTTTTCACGGAGCTTCTCTATCTTATCTTTCACTATAACTAGGGACTGGCGGATAGATGACACTTCTCTAACCTTCTCTTCTTCTTCAATCATGGCATTTGTGAGGTGTACCTCAACATCTGATATTGCAGTCGCTTCAACCTTCTTAGATAAAGTCGGTCGTATCTTGTTATATGGCAGCAAGCTCAAAAAGGGACTCTAATAGGCTTCTCAAAGGGGAAATATCCACATCATCCCCATCCATTGCCTCAAGGGTCACTCTAATAAGCTCAGACATTGTCTACAGTGCGGCCTTTCAGCTTACGCTGAATCGAAGTCCAAAGCTTCAAGATAAACTCCTTTCGAATATCCAAGACAACCTTCTTTCCATCAAAAACTGAAGCTGCAATTGTTGGTCGTTCACGCAAATCAGAAGCCAACTTTTCCCTAATTTCATCATGAGAAATAGAAGTTGCCTCTTGATCTGACTTAGCTGTGGAAGATGATTTATGTGGGTTCGGTCCTGCTAGAGACTCGCCACTATCTTGTGGCCTTACTCGTTGCAACGCTCCAACGTTATTAGCCTGAAAAACAAATAAATGAATAAATAAATGAAAGAACACTTTATCAAAGTCATTTGGACAAGGATAATGAAAAGGAAAAGTTTATGTTTTCTTTTACCTTCTCGTTATGAGTTGTTAGTGTTCTTGAAGGGCTATCAACGCTTTGGACCTCTACAACCCCTTCTGGGTTTAGCCTTTTCCTTTTCCAATATTGATCTCCTTTGCTGCTATCACTATCCTCTTGGGATAGGCACTTATTAGAGGCATTAACGACTACACCAAATGGAATAAGACTTTTGTCAACTGGAGTATGGATCTCTTCTCTTTGAACTTCTTTGTGTAGCATGGGTCTGCTGCCTGCGCACATCTCAACTACCTTAGACTGTAAAGCAGGAAGCCTATCAATCACTAAGACATCCTCGATCCGGTCTTGAATGGTATTTGTGATTGGCTCAACGGTATTCATCAAAAATTGTAAGTGGTCTTCAAGAAGGCTTCCATGCGCCCTTGCCCACCAAGATCTTCATATTGGACCCAAAAGGAGGAAATACTGACCTCGAATTAGATCTAGTCAACACACAAATCCGTGCAAGTCTTAACCCTTCTTCTAATGAGGCCTCACGAAAATCTTGCTCCAAGCGACCAGGGGTGTCTTGATAAAAACCAAATCTGCGGCTAAATCGATGAGGGTTGTAAGGTTCAATAATAAAGTTGACTCCGTCCCTCAAAGGAAGATAATTTGAGCGAATACTCATAAAGAAATTTAACTCAAAATCATCCGCCTTACCATCGTCATAGTAGTGGTACGGATCAGATCTGCGGGGCATTGTCGAATTCCAAATGATATTTTCTCCATTATGAATACGCTTCCTTGCTTCCTCTTTCCCAAAATATCTAGCAGAACCTTCACCAGAACATACGGCCATGAGAGGAAGGGATGGCCCCTTTGCATACGGAAAATGAGTCTTAAAGTAATGGGCTAACCAACCAAACACATAATGAGCTGGAAAGCAAGTTTGAGCAGGATCAAGCAACTAGCACTTTGAAATCTCGTTCAAACCCTTATATATTCTGGCTAGGACCGGGAATGCAAGGCTAACCCTTCATTTACAAGCAAGATGACACGCGATCTTAAAGGTCCCAAGACGGATAAAGTCACAATCTTTTGAAGGGAGCACAAAAATACATAACCAACAAGATAGAAAAGCAGCCAAGTATGTATCGTCTTTCTTGTCACCCATAACTCCTAGCTTATGGAACAAAGCTTCTTCAACAGTCGACCAATTAACGGCTTCCTCTAGGACCCCGGTAGGATTGTGTGTCGATTTCAAACGAGCAGACTTCTTTTCTTTGCTTAAAGGAGGCTGAGTATACTTCATTGTCTTTCTGCACCAGAACTCTACCCATTTTTTCACAGAAACCTGTGGATCATTGCTACCTCCCTCTCGGAGCCAATGGAAGGCATCAAACAAATGCTCACAAGTCTGGGGAAGAAACATTTTCCCCTTATCGTATGTGCCCGTAAGCTCTTAAACATTTGGCACTACTTCCTCGTAAGGAGATCCCGTTATAGGCAGACCACCGATCTTATACAAATCCCAAAGTGATATGGATAGTTCTCCAGCAGAGGTAAGCAATGTATTGGTAACAGGGCACCATGCCTCGCAGAAAGCCTGCATGATATTCGTATTACAGTCATATGTGAAGAGTGAAGCATATACGGCGTCATAAATTCGTGCACCCTCCAGTGTCAAGCGACACCTACTTAAGACGGCTTCTGTCTATTCCCAATATCCAGGAACGTAACGAAATTCACCGTCGAACGGCAAATCATTTCCCCAATAAGTTTCCTTGTTAATAATTCACGCCCTAGGCGTGGTAAGGTAGTCGCAACATTCCAAGAATGATGAGTAGTGGTGCAAAGCATCCATGTCTTGGGAGGACGACTATTGTATTCAAGCGTCCAGTCTGCCAAATAAGGTAGGTCCCTCAAAAGTACCCATGAAGCTTCAACATATTGGCTGATTAGTGACCTATCAACTGGTAACCTTGTTCCCTCTTTGCTTCCCTTATGGTCCGAGATAATAAGGCATTGCGAATTAGAGGAAGAAATTCTTGAGTCTTTGAAGTAAACCATGTTTAGACTGCAAAAAGAGAGAAAAGTATTTATTAGCACTTAACTTAGAAATGTGATATTCATGGCCTTAAATTCATGATATAATGTGTCATATCTCAAGACTAATCCTACCAAGCATGGAAAAGGCAAAGTCTTTGGCTTAAACGGTGTAAAGGTCTTTGCCATAGATAAAGAAAGTCAAGTTTTCAAATAAAGTGAAGTCTTTGGCTTAGACAGTTTAATGGTCTATGCCTCAGATAAAATAAAGTTAAATCTTCAAACAAGATGAAGTCATTAGCTTATACGGTGTAATGGTCTTCTCTTCAGACAAAATAAATCTTTGGCCCGGACGGTGTAATGGTCTATGCCTCAGATAAAATGAAGTTAAATCTTTAAACAAGATGAAGTCATTAGCTTATACGGTGTAATGGTCTTCTCTTCAGACAAAATAAATCTTTGGCCCGGACGGTGTAATGGTCTATGCCTCAGATAAAATGAAGTTAAATCTTTAAACAAGATGAAGTCATTAGCTTAGACAGTGTAATGGTCTTCGCGTCAAATAAAATGAAGTCTTTAGCTCAAACGGTGTAATGGTCTTCGCTTCAGAGAAACTAAATCTTTGGACCAGGCGGTGTAATAGTCTTTGCCTCAGATAAAATAAAGTTTTTCGCTTAGGCGGTGTAATAGCATTCGCCAAATAAGGTTGCATGACAAGCAAAATAACTAAAGAAAATTTGCAGAAAAGAGGTACATAAACCTGTGGGAAGATATAGAAAAAACATATACATTTTCTAATTGATTTTATACGGTTAAGAAGGAACTCAAGAGATTCTCAAAGACATGTAAAGTTGGCTTTAAGATACTATGAGAGTATTAAAGCGAAACAAATACTAAATGGACATGAAAGATGCAATACAAGTTCAGCTAAAGGAAATACATTTACATGCACCAGAATGGACCTCAAGAATTTAAAATCAAAGAAAAGCAGCAAAGACAAATACATAATCCATAAATATGACAAATGCTAAAGTTAGTGTACTTGGTTCTACTGGAAGTTTCCATGTACTCAAAAAAAAAAATTATTGGCTGCGAAGGTAGTTCCATTATATTCCTCCAAAGTCCATACAGTTTTATTCCAACAAAAAAAAAGAATGATAAAAAAAAATACTGGAAGAGCTGTGTTTTTTATTATCTGGAAAGAAAACTCTACTGCAAAGTACATGGGATAGCTATGTTTTTACAGTGGTCATATGCATTAGTGCTTATGGTTTATGTTCTTTCAACAAAAGAAAAGGGAGGGTAAAACCAATATGTACTACTACTCCAAATAGTAAAGGCATTAATAAAAAATAAAAAAAATATAAGCCTTGAAAGTTGAAATCAAGAAGTCTTTTCTAATAATTGGGATGTCATGTGGATTGGTTGCAAAAGTTTGCCAAAGAAAAATGAATAAAGACAAAATAAGAATAAAGTTGACATGACAAGGATTGACATGTATCACTCAAGTGTATATAAAATTAAAAGAAAAGAACAAGATTTGGCATGACATGTGCCTCCTATGGATAAAATCATAAAAAATAAAAGGATACTTACTGATATTTACTTTACAGCAGATATTATGATTTTCTTCTTTAGCCTTTTTTCCTTCTAGTCTGGCGTACTAGTCCTATTTATAGCTGCTTGAAGGATTTCTCCTAATCCGGTAAGATTTGTAGTGATTGTAATTGTCACGACCAAAATTTTTCCTCCGTTGGGTATCGTGATGGCACCTAGTCTTAGGGACTAGGTAAGCCTAACATTTCTACTAAACAACAACAATAATAAAGGAATTATAACAGTCTCGATATAGACATCTTGACAGAGTTTACAATTTCCCAAAACCCAGTAAATACAAGCCATAAGCTCTACGAAATCCTTCTATCAAATCTAAATACAACTGTCTAGGAATGAGTAAGTACAGTTGAATCGAATAAAACAGGAAGGTGACTCTGAAGCCTGCGAACACAGCAGCAGGTTACCTTGAGTCTCCTCAGCAACGATCTGCGCAGCTACCAACAACCAGAACCTGAAGCTGCACACAAAAATGTGCAGAAGTGTAGCATGAGCACACCACAGCAGTGCGCAGTAAGTATCAAGACTAACCTCGGTGAAGTAGTGACGAGGACTAGTCAAAACACCACCGGTCTAATAAGTGAAAAAGGCATAGATGTATAAATGACCGAACCAAAATGTCTATCTAAAGATTTCTCATTGTAATTAACAATACGATCAAATAATACGGAAGAAAATTCAATAATCACGATCAACGGACAGCATAAAAGGAATACGCAAAGGGAATGGAAGGGATGCAATCCAAATGGCGGGAACCACCACCTAACAAAAACACAAGCAACTCAGCACTACATCAATTTATTCACGTCAAGCCTTAGCCAATGACTCAATAAAACTGGTCAAACTTTCGAGTGAAAACCTTTAAATCGTGAGTTCATTTTGAAAACTTTAAAGATATAATCATTTCGGAATAGAGAAATTTCTTCTTTGAAACATACTTTCTCTGAATGTATATTTATATATTTTTATAAAGAGAAATCTTTATAACATAGTCTCTTCAAATACGGGGTGTTCAAATACACTTTCCCAAATACTGCTCTTTCAAGTATCATCAATATACGTGATGTTCAAAATATATTTTTCCAAGTACTGCTCTTTCAAATATCATCAAAACACGTGATGTTCAAAATATATTTTCCCAAGTACTGCTCTTTCAAATATCATCAAAACACGTGATGTTCAAAAGATATTTTTCCAAGTACTGCTCTTTCAAATATCATCAAAGCACGTGATGTTCAAAATACATTTTTCCAAGTACTGCTCTTTCAAATATCATCAAAACACGTGATGTTCAAAATATACTTTCCCAAGTACTGCTCTTTCAAATATCATCAAAATACATTATGTTCAAAATATATTTTCCCAAGTACTGCTCTTTAAAATATCATCATTCTGCAAGACAAATGTTTTTCAAATGTACTTTCGGAAAGAAGTCCTTTAGACATAGCTTTTCCTGGAGATAATTGTTTTTCAGCTATACTTTTCAATATATATTTATATCTTTCGATTCAAATCTCCTCAATCATAAAACTACTGGAACTCTGCCCGCCACTCAGAATTTGTCATGCAATGCAGTACAGGGGGAAAGCTCTCGGATCTCTGTCTGTAGTCCCAATTTAAATATGTGATGCAGTACAGGGGGAAAGCTCTTGGATCTCTGTCCGTAGTCCCAATTTAAATATGCAATGCAGTACAAGGGGAAAGCTCTCGGATCTCTGTCTGTAGTCCCAATTTAAATATGCGATGCAGTACAGGGGAAAGCTCCCGGATCTCTGTCCGTAGTCCCAATTTAAATATGCAATGCAGCCACTGAGGAAAACAACCAGAATGCGACAGAAAACAATATATATTGCCACAACCGGCGCGAAAGCAAACAAGGCCGAACGCAACATGCGCTGAGCAAATCAATACAAATGCTTAATTCAAAAAAGTAGTAACAACTCGATCATAAGAAGTAGCCACTGAGAGGAATGCCAAACACAAAGAGAGAACAGCAAAACGAGGGGAAAACAAGACAAATATAGCAACGATTCTATACATTCAAGTTCGCAACCAAGAACCAAATCATCCCGGCAAGGGAATCAGCTATAACCAATCTCACTTAGACAATTAGCTTCATCTAATAAACTCAGTTGAACAATGCTCAGTAAATAGGCAGCATATGAAGGAAGACATAGCATAACTGTAGGAAAAACAAAGTCTTCATTTAAGTCCATTAAGACCATATAAGAAACAAGGAATGCTAGGCAAGTACTTCTAACTTGAACAGGAGGAGATGAGATTAGAAATTAGGAATTCAGATATAACAAGTTCAATTCATATATGGGGAACATAAGGACCCAAAAATCCCTAAAGGGCAATCTATTTTCAAATAAGTTCGAGTACACACTCGTCACCTCGCATACGCGGGCTACAATCAACATAAAAGACCCAATCCTAAGAGGTAGTTCCCCCCACATAAGGTTAGGCAAGATACTTACCTCAAAGACGACAACCCAGTACTCAAAAATAGACTTCTCGGGCGGGAAGGCCTCCGGACGGCTCAAAATCAACTAAAACAACTTCAAAATACATATAAAACGTATAAGGAACGATTCCGAATAATAAAGTTTCAATCTTTGCAAATTTATAAAATTCGACCCAAAAGTTAACCCCTGGGCCCGCACCTCGGAACCCGACAAGCAGGCACTGATCGTGGAGGCAATCTTCCTTGGTGCCCGAGAAAACTAAAAGAGTCCGTCGACTCTTTTTAGTTTTAGAAGGTTTCAATAAGTGTCTTGAGACATTTGTTTTCATGTCTGGTGTTCTTTTTTTTTTTAGTGTAGATCTACTCTTTTTACAAATTCCGATTACCCATTCCGATACGAGTTCATCCATACTAAATTTATCCAATTCCGATAACATTTGGTCATTCCAATCATGAATTTTCATTTTTGAAGTTTTCTTTCAAAACCCACAATCTCCTCAACCCAAAACACAATTTAAATGATAAAAACAATAACTAATTCATGAAATATATTTAATTCTAGTGGAAGAACACTTACCCATTCGATTTGTGTGAAAATCCCTTAAGGAATCACCCAAAACCGAGTTCTAGAAGTCAAAATATGTTCAAAATGGTGAAACCCCCGATTTTGGAAACTTATATTCTGCCCAGGTATTTAAGCATCACGATCGCGAGACTACGTATGCGATCGCATAGAGGAAAATATTATTGGCCAGAAATGATTCTATGTGATCGTGTGCAAATGGAAGCGAACGCAAAGAAGAAAAGGATGGACTTTCGCGATCACGAATGGATCTATGCGATCGCGATTAAGAAAAACTGGGCGGTCCAAATTGATACAATGCGATCGCGGCTCAGCCTTCGCGATCGCATAGAAGGAAAGACAGTAGACAAAACAGTAGTGCCAAAAAGGAGAAAAATGACCCGAAGCCTATCCGGAACACACCCGGGACCCCCGGGACCCCATCCAACCACACACACAAGTCATATAACCTAACACGGACTCGCTCGAGGTTTCAAATCATATATAATAAACACTAAAACGACGAATCAAACCAAAAATCTAACTTAGGAATTTTCACAACTTCAAATATCAAGACTCACTTCGAAACCTATCAAATCAACCGGGAACGACATGAAATTTTGCAGACAAGACCCAAATGACACAACGGATCTATAGCTACTCTCGGAATTCCATTCCGAACCTGATATCAAAGTTTCACCTGTCGGCCGAAATTGCCGAAATTCTAACTTTCGCAAAATTACCTCAAATCACTCTACGGACTTCCAAAACCAATTCCGGACATGCGCCTAAGTCCAAAATCATCATACGAAGCTGTTGACATTAACCAAAACTCATTATGAGGTCGTTTACACAAAAGTCAAACCTCATGTCAACTTTAATCACTTAAGCTTCCAAAACTAAAAAATTTCTCCCAATTCGACTCTGAATTACCCGGTAACTGAATCTAACCATGCACGTAGGTCGATATACACAACGTGAAGCTGTTTATGACTTTACACCACTGAACGGAGCTTAAATTCCCAAAACGATAAGTCGGGTCGTCATAGTAATCTTCTCTACAGAATAATATTTTATCACCTAAAGAATAAGGGAGGGTAATGGACTGGGAAATTACCAACAGATATTAGATAAACCTGAAGAGTCCTATAGGGATACTAGATCCTCATCTAATTAAATATCTGCACATCAAAATATTTGAAAAAGATTAAATGTCTTTTCAAATTTCAAAGATAAATCCAGCATACAAAAGTGACTAAAGGAATCTTTGTATTATGTCGCCTAGTTGTCACTCAAATGTCCATGAAAATTTAACAAATGTTATTCTTACGTGAAGCCACGTACTCGAAATAAGTGAAAGAAGTGATATCCACACATACTTCAAGTCTAGTCTCAATAAAAAATTGATACGGCTTGAAGCAGGGGGCATTTGTAAGTATTTAAATTTTACTGGATTTAAATCGTAAAATAATTTGGACCATATTAAAATCAAGACACTAGTCCAAACAAATATCGTGGCTAGTAAATTGGATTAATTATTTAAGTCCAAAATATTTGTGATGGCTAGTACATTTAATTGGATTACAACTTAAATGATAAGCCCACTTCATTAGCCCAAGGTCCAAATGGCTATTAGCCCATCTTAAAGCCCAGGCTCATGCCATGTGTCAAGTGATGTGGCAATCCAAGACAAATAAATAAGCCAATGAAATCATGCCATGTGTCAAGTGATGTGGCAATCCAAGACAAATAAATGAGTCAATTAAATCATGCCAAGTGTCTAGATGGTATTGGTCAGTTCAAACGGACCAATCAAATCGCAGAGCCACACCACTCCTTACAACTATAAATAGAGGTCTTCATAAAGCTAGAAGACACCAGAAGTTATAACAAGAATCAAGCAGAGAGCTCGTGGATCAAACACCGCAGATTTCACTACAAGTTACAAGTTCAAGCACTCAAGCACTCAAGCTACAAGTTAAAGTGAAGAACAAGAACGAAGGCAAATCAAATACCAAAGTGTTCGAGATCAAGTTACTTGTTCGTGATCAAATCCAAATCCAAGTTCAAGAAGGAGATTCAAGATTAAGCTTTACAAGCCCTTTAATCAAATCAAAGTCAAGCTCACCAAGATACTTTACATTCCTGAAGAATCAGAGCAGTATCATAGAGATTGTAACACTCATTACTTATTGAAATAAAATACTACATTTGTTACGCAGTTTTCCTGTCTTGATTATATATTTTTCTCGACGCGAAAATTTGTTGTTACAACCCCGCTTGCGAATCATTCATGCAACGCGGTTAAACATAAATTTAAAGAAATACCCCGCTCGCGAATCATACCTGTGACGCAGTAAAATATAGTTTAAAATAATTACCCCCGCTCACGAATCAAACATGCGACGCGGTAAAAATATAGATTTCTCAAGTTATTAAAGCATTCTTACATTCTTTTCAAAATATGAAATTTCCATGAAAACTTTCAAGATCCCCGTTTTTAAAACAAATTTAACTCATTTCAAAAGTATTTAATAAGCATACTCAATCCGGCTCCTTCTCAAGGAAAACAATAAACATAAATCAATAATAATATCAATAAGGCATGATGTAAGCCTAAAACTACCCGGACATAGGCATAACTAGTAGCTACGTACGGACTCTCATCACCTTGTGCGCACGTAGACCCCACAAATAGAAGCACATAATAATTTAATTCACCTATGGGGTTAATTCCCTCTTACAAGTTTCGAAAGGAGACTTACCTCGCTCCGAAGTTCCATAACCGGCTCCAATGACGCTCTAACACCTCAATCCAATGCCCAACGCTCTACAACTAGCCAAACAATGTTCAAACCAATGAAAATATACTCTAATACTCATAACAATTCAATTCACGACAACTCCCAACTCCGCTCGGAAAGCCGATAAAAATACCCTCGGGCCCACGTTCCCGGATTCCGAATATTTTTGAAAATAAACTTCACCCATAACCCCACGAACTCAAATATATAATTTATTTCCAATTCCATGCCCAAATTCGTGGTCAAAATCAATAATACCAAATTCTAGGTCTTCTACCAAAACCCCACAATTTATACAAATTTCCATGTTCCAATCCATGTATAATTCATATATTTAACTCACAAATGGGAAGGAACCACTTACCTAAAATTTCTTGATGGAAATCTCCCCTTGAAGCTCTCCAAAATCATCCAAGCCAAATGAAGATTGGGAGAAAAATGAGCCAAGTCCCTTATTTATAAAACCCTTCTTCCCAGTGACATTTCCGCACCAGCGGAACAGTAGCCGCACATGCGGCTTCGCATGTGCGAGGAACCCTTCGCTCCTGCGCTTGCCTTCCGCATCCGCGGTCATCTACTTCGCTTCTGCGCTTTCGCAGATGCGCCTCACTCTGCACTTGCGGTCCTTCCCCTGACTGCCCTACCCCGTATCTACGACTCCCAGGTTGCACCTGCGGCCAAAACCTCGCAGGTGCGGTTACACCAGATACCAGCAGCCTTAACCTTTCTCAAATTCCAAATTCGGTCCGCTAACCACCCGGAATCAACCTGAGGCACCGGGACCCGTCCAATTACACCGACCAGTTCTATAACATAATGCGCACCTGATCGAGGCCTCAAATCACATCAAACAACGCTAAAACCACGAATCGTACTCAAATCCAAGCTTAATGAACTTTAGATTTTCAAACTTCCTCATTCGATGCCGAAACCTATCAAATCACGCCCGATTGACCTCAAATTTTGCACACAAGTCACATTTAACATTACGGACCTACTCTAACTTCCGGAATCAGATTCCGACCTCGATATCAAAAAGTCTACTTCCGGCCCAACTTCTCAAAAACCTTCAAATTTATAACTTTCGCCAAACGACTCCAAAATGACCTACGGACCTCCGAAATCACTTCCGGACGCGCTCCCAATACCAGAATCACCATACGGAGCTATTCTTAGACTCGGAATCCCAAACAGACATCGATAACATTGAAATTCACTTTAACCCAAATTTATGAAATTCTTCCAAAAATGCTAACTTCCACAATAGGCGACGAAACTCTCCCGGGTCATCCGAAACCCGATCTGAACATTCTCCCAAGTGTGAAATCATTATACGAACCTGCCGGAACCTTCAAATTCCGATTCCGAGGTCGTTTACTCAAAAATCACAACTCAACCTATTCTTCCAATTTAAATCTTCCGAAATGAGAATTCTCTTTCCAAATCGACTCTGAATCTTCGCGAAATTCAATTCCGACCACACGTGCAAGTCATAACACCTGAAGTGAAGCTGCTCATGGCCTCAAACTGCTTAACGACGCGCTAGAACTCAAAACGACCGGCCGAATCGTTACATTCTCTCCCACTTAAACATATGTTCGTCCTCGAACGTGCTAAGGATTGTGCTGGAGTAGTTTGGAATTACTGTTTAACACCTCGTGCACCTACCCGTGCTACCACAACTCAGTTGAGCACATTAGATCGAGCAAATATGAAGATATTCTCTCCCATTCCAACAAATAAGCTTAGAGCCCAATCCCAACATCCGGAATTCTCTACCAGGCCTGCCTCCAACATACGAATGCCGTATCAATCACTAAACAATGCACTGATACATGATTGCTTACCTTTGTTGAATTCACACTATGCACTGCATAACGCACATGACCATAACAACATCCTCTCATAACAATAGCCGAAATTCAACGAATCTGATGCTCCCAATTCACCTCATGACATATATAAACCTTGTCCTAACCCTTTGCAATACCACCACGACGGTAGAGATGTGTAGAAATTCATAACCAACTGCCGAGTCAACAAATCATTGAGTCTATACTCCTGACAAGAATCATTACATCATTATGAACCAAATAATGGCATTTTCTCTTTAATATACTTCATATAATTCGATCACACCTATCCTAGATCCAATAATCTCGTCTCACTCAGTACGAGCTTCTCAGGAAATAAGCCACCCCAAACATGACCAACAGTCTCACATGATGCCACAATGTTCCAACAAGCCACAAACTCGATTGTGATACATAAGTAAAACGAACCCTGGAAGGAACTACTCAACTCATACAACTAATACGAACTTTCCTTAGAAAATGGGAAACAAAACACACAAAAATAGATATAGGGGATTGTACTCCACATCACACTGTTGCGGCGTGCAACTCGATCCAACCATGATACCCATGGCGGCGTGCCAGCCGATCCACACATAACAATCTATAAGAAAATACTCACCGAGCTAAAATGCTCATAACTATATAATACCTGAATATCGACCACAAGCACTCGAAGTGCATAATACCATCCCGGGGAAACAGATAGCGCCATACGCTACAAAACTCAAGCACAACTAAGGTGCGATATATGATCTGAATCTCAAGAGTCATCCTGCTCACATAACACCACCGCTACGCGGAACCTCAACACATAAGAAATTTATCAAGTTGTTTCACAATTCACACGGCACAACCTAATATTACATGAAATAGCCGACGACGAAACAACATCCCACGTCCGAATACTCCCCCCCCATGAGGAGTGCTATACTGAAATGAACACATCTAGCCTGGTATAAAGCCCATATTCATATTTAAATCCACTCATAGTCCTCAAGTCGATTTTGGTCGCACCGTATTAGGCTAATAACCTTTCAAGGTTTCATTATAACCCCTATAACACACAAGAACAACCATCATAACCCGAACAAACTTCCACAATCCACAACCAAATAAATCGTGTGCCCTCCAGGAACAAATTTGCAAATTAGTGTTATTACCACAATCTTCATACTTGGTTTAAATCTTCCACCAATCAGGTGACTACATGTCAAACTTATACAATCTTCCCGTGGGATATGCTCCCACGACATTGCGCACTAGGTAACAAGTCTGCACATTCATGCCACCAGTCACACTAACGCTATAACGCAAATCAAGAATCCATAACAAGGATGCAAAGCCTGTTTCACAAAACACCGATCTCAAGTGACGCTGAAGACAATACCAGCTTACTCCAAACATTCAAATCCCTTTCCTTCTCATCCGACCTCGTGGCCTCTTTGCCAACACCAAACCGCAACCTTGATCCTCACTTCCAAATTCATACCGCTCACTGCACCTAACATGCCAATATGCGATAGAACAAGAATTTCATCATAACCCCTGAATCACTATTAGGGCGAACACTTCATCATATAGAAAACTTTTACTTAACTCATTCCAAGAGAACCATAACAACACACGAATGAATTCTCATAACCATAGAATATACAAATCCTCAAGTAGTGGTCTAAACCATTATGGGCCTTCCGGGATCCGCCCACACATAACATGCCATAATACTTGAATACCCCCTGATAAAACCAATTACAGCGGTCGTCAAGCTTTACACGTATCTCCACAAATCACATGCATAATCCAATCACGCTGGAGGTACTGATCACTTCCACCATCATGCTAATTCAACCATGGCTAACAGACCTGACTTCTTCTAACTTATCATTAACTTGCCTTAGAAATAATAATAGCTTTATTCAAAACATCGTGAACCCAAATCCGCACTCATCCTGAGTGACCTTATATCACGAGACCATTCTGTCTCAAATCCCACGGATCATCTCATACCCTCCAAATGCTACACCGCAAGCCGAAGATAACATAGAACACCCCAAGTCCCCTTTTCATAATCCGCTGCAAAAGCTCGATTCTTAACCATACTATGGGCTTGAAATCTTTAGGCGCCACATTTTAACTTTTGAATTCACTAGCGCCATTGTTGTGGGTCACCCACTCTGGCTTGGTCCCGAATATAATCAACTCTAAGGCTCCGCCGGCCCATGAACACCCATCTCAATGAAGCACCCGGCTGAAATACTTCCCCTGTAAATCACCTCTGTACAAAGCATAAATCCTGAATCTTCCCAAAGCCCGAACATGAGCCTATAAGGCCAACTATAACACACCTCTATCCATTCCTTTGCACAAATTACCACTTATGTTCTTTTCCTTTAGTTGTAATAACTCACCAATACGCCGATAACCCGATACCCCATAAGCAGATGACCATGAAACCCAATCGTAGGCGGTGGGACTCTCCCACTTAGCTTGAAGCTATTATTACATAACTCTGGAACCTACTAGGATTCTTTATCCATTATTGACATTATCTTGCACAACCAACCCGCCAAATTCCTCGAAATCTTTCTGTTAGCATTTCACGAACACTATGAATCTCTAGCAACATTCACATATTCGTCCCCTTACTGGATAGGCAGTAAAATCCTTCACGGAAGCTTTGCCAACCACGCGACCGCTAACATGATCACAGGAGATAACCCACATGTGGAAATTACATGCCGACATCTTCCAACGTCGTTGCATGGGGTACAATCACTGATGACATCAATAACCCATCCTGAGCCCCTTCACATTCACCAACTGTACCAATCCGTTCACTCCGTATGGACATCAACTAAATGTGCGAAAATATCTTCCAATTCAAAGTTATATTACATTCTCCTTCATACCAAGCAACTCCTTTCTATTGCATCCAATCTCCCACCATATAATAGCCAATATTTCAAATTAATCCCATGGACCCAATCACCGTCCACTAAAATTCCCGAATCACTCTAAACTTTCCTCCAGGTGTGTAGTTCTCTTTCCACTGAACCCAAATGCTACGCTGCCACTCTCCCACCTTGGTCGAACTTACTCCTTTAAGTGACTACTCGAATTTCGCTTCTTACACCCGACCTTCTAGAAATTTAACCATCACCTGACACTTCCCACATGTCCTTCCTCATCCTTTGTTGTCCAGTTGCTGCCTTAAATAAAAATCTATCTCTGTATCACTTGAACCAACAGATCGCCACTAACTTTAGACCTATTAGAAGTTCATCTTTCTCGAGCTATCAATACTAGAAGTGCCAATTCAACTCCGAATTAGCTATACTCTGTTTTCTCTCACAACCGCATCCCAAGCACCATTTCACAATACCCTGACCCAAAGGAAAATTGAAGAAGACCATAACACCGGCGAACTTAACACATTCAATCGAGAACGACGACACCACGTCATATATGAAAATTCTGCCACACTTGAAAACACCAAGTCTCGTTACTCTATCAACCCAAACCTGAACATTCATAGTCTATTGCCTTCCCTCCATCGAAAATAAAATACCGACACTGAGCCAAAATGATAGAACGGTCCTCCACAAGGTGATGAAAATAACCCCATCAAATATGCAAGGAGAAACATCCCGAACTACATCTGTAGTACCATTACAATTCCTCAATTCCTGATTTATAGTAGTGCTTCATGTCGAATAAGATTGAATGGAAAGGAAATGAGGGAACAAGCCTCAAAGGAATCAAACCGCACGATGGGGAATCAAGAAGGGAAGTGCTCCTAACAGACATGTAGCCTCTCGAAGATAAGTACAGACGTCTCTGTACTGATCCGCAAGACTCTACTAGACTTGCTCATGACTCGTGAGACCTAAGGGAACCTAGTGCTCAGATACCATGTTGTCACGACCCAAACCTGTTAAAGGTCGTGATGGCGCCGGACACCACTGTCAGGCAAGCCAACACTAAATAGTAAATTAAATCCTCATTTCTTTTTGTATTTTTGAAATCATTTTCTTAAATTAAACAATAAATAATGAACTGCATTGAGTAAGAAAAATGACTTCTTTAACAAATTTAAATACTGAATAATCCCATAGTCATTCCAGAACTCGGTGTCACAAGTGCATGAGCTTTTGCTAGGAAGTAAAATAAAATACAACAACTGTCTGGAATATAAATTTGGACAGAAAGGAAGATACAAGTACTCTGAAGGAGACTCTGCTGGCTGCGAATTGTCTCATAAGATGCAGCTCACCTAAGTCCCTGTATCAACCACGTCACTGCGCCCACAAGGCCACTATCCATACATGTACCTGTACATCAAAATGTACAGCAAGTGTAGTATGAGTACGAAAACAACGCGTACCCAGTAAGTATCCCGCCTAACCTCGAAGAGGTAGTGACAAGGGGTCGACTTCGCCACTTACTAAGGGCCAATAATATGATATTATAAAATTCTAATTAAGCATGATGTACAACAATAGGATTCAGAACAAGAAATAATTGAACAAGTCTTCCCCATATTTAAGAGCTTAAACCACTTCCTTCCTTTAAAACACAAAATCACACACACAATAAATTTATACTAATTATAAAAAAGAACTTCCAGTCCTATTATCACACACAAATACCACCAAGGACGTTCGGTCCAATCCAACATAAATGGAAACTATGCATTGCTGAGGGTCTAACGGCGCGAACCATGGATGCATCTATTACCCCGCTCGCGAATCATCCATGCGACGCGGTCAAACATAAATTTAAAGAAATACCCCGCTCGCGAATCATTCACGTGACGCGGTTAAACATAAATTTAAAGAAATACCCTGCTCGCGAATCATTCATGCGACGCAGTTAAACATAAATTTAAAGAAATACCCCGCTCGCGAATCATACATGCAACGCGGTAAAATATAGTTTAAAAGAATTACCCCCGCTCGCGAATCATACATGCGACACGGTAAAAATATAGATTTCTCAAGTTATTAAAGCATTCTTCTGTTCTTTTCAAAATATGAAATTTCCATGTAACTTTCAAGATCCCCATTTTTTATAACCATTTCAACCCCTTTCAAAAGTATTTAATAAGCATACTCAATCCCGCTCCTTCTCAAGGCAAACAATAAACATAAACAATAATAATATCAACAAGACATGATGTAAGCCTAAAACTACCCGGACATAGTCATAACTAGTAGCTACGTACGGGCTCTCGTCACCTTGTGCGCATGTAGCCCCCACAAATAGAAGCACATAATAATTTAATTCACCTATGGGGTTAATTCCCTCTTACAAGGTTGAAAAGGAGACTTACCTCGCTCAGAAGTTCCATAACCGGCTCCTATGACGCTCTAACACCTCAATCTGATGCCCAACGCTCCACAACTAGCAAAACTATGCGCAAACCAATGAAAATATACTCTAATACTCATAAACATTCAATTCACAACAACTCCCAACTCTGCTCGGAAAGCTGATAAAATCACCCTCGGGACCACATGCTCGGATTCCGAATATTTTCGAAAATAAACTTCACCAATAATCCTACGGACTCAAATATATAATTTATTTCCAATTTCATGCCTAAATTAGTGGTCAAAATCCAAAATACCAAATTCTAGGTGTTCTACCAAAACCCCACAATTTATACAAATTTCCATGTTCCAATCCATGTATAATTCATATGTTTAACTCACAAATAGGAAGGAACCACTTACCTAGAATTGCTTGATGGAAATCTCCCCTTGAAGCTCTCCAAAATTGTCCAAGCCAAATGAAAAATGGGAGAAAAATGAGCCAAGTCCCTTTTTTATAAAACCCTTCTGCCCAGCAACATTTCCGCACCTGCGGAACAGTAGCCGCACCTGCGGCTTCGCAGGTACGAGGATCCCTTCGCTCCTACGGTTTCCTTCCGCATCTGCGGTCATCTACTTTGCTTCTACGCTTTGGCAGATGCGGCCAACACTCCGCACCTGTGGTCCTTTCCCTAGCTGCCCAACCCCACATCTGTGACCTGGAATCGCACCTGCGGCCAAAACCTCGCAGGTGCGGTTACACCAGATACCAGCAGCCTTAACAATTCTCAAATTCCAAATTCGATCCGCTAACCACCCAGAATCCACCAGAGGCCCCCGGGACCCCGTCCAATTACACCGACCAGTTCCAAAACATAATGCGGACTTGCTCGAGGCCTCAAATCACATCAAACAACGCTAAAACCACGAATTGCACTCCAATCCAAGCTTTATGAACTTTAGAACTTCAAACTTCCTCATTCGATGCCGAAACCTATCAAATCACGCCCTATTGACCTCAAATTTTGCACACAAGTCACATATGACATTATGGAGCTACTCCAACTTCTGGAATCAGATTCCAACCTTGATATCAAAAAGTCCACTTCCGGCCAACTTCTCAAAAACCTTCAAATTTCTAACTTTCGCTAAACGACTCCAAAATGACCTACGAACCTCTGAATCCATTTCCGGATGCGCTCCCAATACCAGAATCACCATACGGAGCTATTCCCAGACTCGGAATCCCAAACAAACATCGATAACAATGAAATGTACTTTAATCTAAATTTATGAAATTCTTCCAAAAATGCTAACTTCAACAATAGGCGCCGAAACGCTATCGGGTCATCCTAAACCCGATCCGAACATACGCCCTAGTTCGAAATCATCATACGAACCTGCCGAAACCTTCAAATCATGATTCCGAGGTCATTTACTCGAAAATAACAACTCAACCAATTCTTCAAATTTAAAGCTTCTGAAATGAGAATTCTCTTTCCAAATCGACTCTGAATCTTCCCAAAAATCAATTCCGACCACGCGTGCAAGTCATAACACCTGAAGTGAAGCTGCTCATGGACTTAAACCGCTAAACGATGCGCTAGAGCTCAAAACGACCGGCCGGGTCGTTACATTCAGCAATATCTAGATGGGGTAAAACTACTGCTCGTTGAGATGAAGGAATAGGTGGACAAGATCAAGGAAGTCACTAAAGAGACAACTACAGATGTGACAAAGCTTAGGATGGATATGGGAGCCACTCGGAGGCAAGGAACCAGGGCATTCAACTCCATGCAGAAAAGATGGATAAGCTGGTCAAAGATGTTGAAAATTCCTACGACTCCTTCTGCACCAAAGTGATCAATGCCCTCAAGTATTTCCTGGGGAGAAGCTATGCATACTTGTGTGATGATGATGTTAAAAACAATTTTTTTGCTTTGCTTGCTTGCTTTTAGACTTATAACTTTTTGCTTAGGTCTGTATGAACCATTATCTATGCCTCTGCTGTAGGCATTACTTTTGTTGCCCTAACTAGTTTGTTATCATGTATATTACTTCCTATGTTACTCGGCTTGTTTTTTTATTTCCTTTTATAATGATGTCAAAGGGGATGAATAGTAAGTAAAAGTGCTTAGGCTACTCGGAGCTCTCCTTACTATTGAATTTTTACTGTTATTGTTCATCTCGTGAGCCATTGCCTGAGGTCGTCCTCCATGCTATCGTTATGTGCGGAAAATGATGGTTCTTCCAGTAATGGAGAAGATGTAGTTGATAATGTTAAATCTAAATCTAAGTTTCAATGATGACAACCTATTTACATTAATTGCATAAATCAAGGTATCAACAAAGAAAGAAAGTTGTCAAAAGGAAAGAAGCTGATGATGTCTAAACCAAGGGAAGATGATGTTGAATCAAAGGAATTGATGATGCCTAAACTAAAGGAGAAGATATTGAATCAAAGAACAAGAAGCCATCAAAGAGGAAACCAATTTTGTCGTGCCCTCTCACTCTCAATCAAAGGAGATCAAGACTTTCAAATAAGGAAGTGAATCAAAGAATATCTGGCATCTTCAATCAGCAAAGTCGAAAGCTTAAATCGCTCCATAAAATAAGGACGTCGCAAGGAAAGTCACAAACGAATCCAACCCATCTTAAGTGCAGGATTCAAAAGGCACCCCTTGGGTCAAATCTCTTAGAGGATTCAGTGCCTCCAATCAAGACATATTGCAACGGCTCTCAAGCTCTCCTATAAGAAGTTTGCTCAGTTTACAAAGAAGTTTTGCGCAACTGCAAACACTGTCTTCTAAGTCCCTCTACTTCCTAGCATAAACACTATATTCTTCAGTTTATCAGTGTCACAAAAGATAGGAAGAGTTAGATTGCAAAAGAGAGTTGTGTCAACATTCAGAATATATAGTCATTACATTCCGTTGGTGGTGAACGAGTTAAAACCATCATTGTTGTAATATGTTATAAGATCTAAGAGAACCCTTGTAGCCCAAGGGAAACTGGACGTAAGTACCACATCGGTACCGAACCAGTATAAAAATTATTGTGCGTTGTTATGTTTACTATTTGCTTTGCTTCTCTCTGTTTGCATTCTTTACAAGACCTAGTCGACTAAACTCATCCTTAATCAACTAATTTTTAATAGACCACAATTCACCCCTCATATTATATAAACACAAACTCCATCCAATATTCTTGCTCAATTACTCACCAGCTCCAAGAGAATGATCCACTCGTCGTTCACGTCTTTATCCATTTAAAAAAGTTTTGTTTACTTTCACGCGATAAACATATCTTAACATTTTAACACCCAGCTAGCTAAGGTCCTTGATCTTAGTAACTTCCACAATCAAAAGATTGCCTCATCACCTTTTACCTTCATTTTCATACATACAAGCAGAACACTCATGGCTATTTAACCATCTCAATTTCATCTCCCTAAATTATATAGAGCAACAAGAATGAGAACAATGTTTCAGGCCCTAACGAGGTTAGTTTCAAGTTGATGCTCTGGTCAAACGTCTTTCTTTGTATTCCGTCATGCCAAAGATTCATTGCTAACTAGTTTAGTTTCACTTGCCATAACCAAATATTACAAGATCCATCATCTCTCCTATCTTTTATAGTTATTTTTTAAAAATAAGTTTGTGATATCAGGCAATTGTGTGTTGCTTACCAATCCTTAATTTTTTTTTGATTAAGCGTTTCATTAGAGTTCATTTGGGTATTTGTTTCAATCATGCCTACATTTTTTTTGTTAAGTGTCATGGTATATTGTGCTTTTCTTCGAGGAAATAAAATAAAGAGTACTACAATATGTCTAGGTCTAATATATGCTTTTCAGGGGTATTCTACCAACTTCACAAAACAAATGACATTATTATATAATAGTTTGAATTTGTTTTCCAGTAGATAACTGATCAATTTGAGGATTATGGTTATTGCATTGTACAATCTTGTAGAAATAAAGACGTCTTCTTACAATGACTATTGCCGAATTATGGACAAGCTTGAGATCATAAAAGCAAAAAGTATTACAACTAAATTTTTCAGTTTTTTTTCAACTTACTTGTTTTTTTCTTCATTGTGTTCACAATATATATTCGCAAATGCCATCTTACATCTAATGCAACCTGCTGCTCCACTTATTACACGGTTGAAGACGTTAAAGACAAGTGGGTGGTTCCCTGAGGAGTTGATGAGTATTGGAGCAAGAATGTTGGATCGAGTGGCGAAGAAGCTCATTCATAGTAAGAAAGTGTTGTGAGGGCTTTATGAAAATTCTTTTGTGAAGGAATGGAAGTGTCACGACCCAAAATCCACAGGTCGTGATGGCACCTAACCCCACCCGTTAGGTCATCCAATTAACTGTTAACATAGTTCTAATAAATAAATATGATCAACAATTGATATATCTGAATTCCAAACAACATTCCAAGGACTGATAGTACAAGACATGAGATACTAAGGCTAGATTATTGTAAAAAAAGATATGAAATGAATTCAACTTCTATTTGAAATGTACTTAAACATAATTCAACTCTACAACTACCCAGGGACAAGTGGTAGCCACATCCAGAAGGTACGAATATCTTCAGAGTCAGCTCCTGACATCACCCGCAGCTCCGCTCCAAAATCTGCACGCAAGGTGCAGAAGTGTAGTATGAGTACAACCGACCCCATGTACTGAAGACTAGCAATAGAACAATACTAGAACATATACCATACAAGGAAACAATTATACGAAGCAGTAGATAATTTCTAGAAAAGCCACGATTAATAGTCCTCAATATCACGACCAATCCTTTCCTTAGAGAAATAACTAGCAAATCACAGTAATAAATCCATAACTTTCATAGTGTGAGAAATATACTTAAGACATCAAATCCAACGGCACGATAACACCCTTCGTGCATTTATCTCATCCTCACCAAATATACGTGTAACAGTACCAACCAGGTGAAAGAAATGCCGATAACAGAAATGACAACGTAGGAAACATAGGAATGATGACATCAATTAGGAAAAAAGAATATAATTTCACCTAACTAGCATGGTAGAAGGCATAGATGTAGATATGACAAATAAGAGGGGAACACATGATCTTTATAAGCTAACAAGTAGAGGCATGAATGGCTAGAATGGTAGAAAGTTTATACTAGAGTGCAACAAACTAGATACGACATGGTTATAGATATAACAACAGGAAGGAGGCATGGCAGTTGCAAGTTAAACAAGTAGAACGCATGGCAACACAACAACAATTCAGATAGAGAACAAAGTCAGAACAACAATGGCAAGTCCTATAGGAAACATAGGTGAGACAATAACCGCTCAAGGTAAAGGCATGAACGCATACACAAGCAAAAGATATCACAACATAATGCATGTCCTTCGTCCTCACCTGCACGGAATCACCCTTCGTTCCATGAACTCATGATAATATAAAAGCATGATGATATAAATGAAATGGCACATCATCACCCTTCGTGATTTTACTCTCATCGTCACATGATAATGTAAATGAGATCAGGATAATATAAATGAAATGGCACAGCATCACCCTTCGTACTTTTCACTTTCCTTCACATGATAAAATATATGAAATAGCACGGCATCACCCGTAGTGTTTTACACTCTCCCTCACATGATAATATAAAAGCAATGGCATGGTATTACCCTTCGTGCTTTACATTATTCCTCACCAAGCATATGTATATCAACGAAAAGTAAGGTCGTAAGCATAAATAACATCAAGGAGAGAGGTTAAACGAATATTCCAAATGAACCCGAATCACAACCTTCAAGCCAACAATATATCAATAAACCCTCAAGACCCTAATTGTTCAAGTATTTCAACAAATCTCAAGAATGATCTGAAACTCGAGTATAGAACCTAATATCTCAAGAATAATGGTCGTAACAATGTATTAGTGATTAAGCGTGATGAAGACCGAATTAGACACATCATAGTTTCTCAAAATCCCGTCAAATTTTAATCATGATATAATAAATTAAATCTTGGTTTCTAATATTTAATTCCGTATTTTTAGTAATCTAGAAGTCAAGTAAGACATGAAGCAAGAAGGTCACGTAATTATACAAGGCACAATTAATCGTATAATTTACCCCCGAGTATGATTAATCCTGGCACATGCATATACGTTCGTCACCTCATATATGCATCATCCTCGCATGTAGCAAACAATGACAATTAGTAGGAAAAATTCCCTCAACAAAGTTAGGCAGGACACTTACCTCAAACAAGCCAAACCAGTACCGAGCAAGCCAAACGATGCTCCAAATATGCCATCCCGCGTGTACTGACTCTGAACGGCTCGAAACTAGCCAAAAAAACTCGAATACATCAAATAATTCCCAAGGAAACAAACTCAATCGATAAAGGTCGAATCTTTAATCAAAAGTCCAAAGTCAACCAAAAAGTCAAACCCAGGCACGCACCTCGGAATCCGACGAAACTCACAAAATCCGACAACTCATTCAATTACGAGTCAAGACATACTAGTTTCACTCAAATACGACTCCGAATCGATGTTCAAAACTCAAAAATTTACTTTATAAAATTTTAGACAAAACCTCCCAAATTTTACTTTGAAATCATCAATCAAATACCAAAATCGAAGATGGATTCATAAAATATAACCAAAATCAAGTATATAACATTTACCCCAGTCCTTATGGTGAAAAGATCCTCCGAATATTTCCCAAATCCAAGCTCCCCAACTCAAAATATGACCAAATAAACAAACTCTCGATATTAAATATTTTTGCCCGGTTTTTCTACCTCGTTTCGTGTTCCAAACAATCTTGAAACTCGCTTTTGATGCCTCCAATGTATTCCTTGTGAAATTTCAGTCAAGTTAGGTTTTTGAATCACTCCATTTGACCTTGTAATGAAGGATATATGTTGGTTTCAATATTTGGAAATAGTGTAGATTTTTAAATACAAAGTCAGTGGCAATTTCATAATTAACCTGAAAAATCTGGCAACTCAATTCTTAGTAAAATGACCATAAACTCCTCATACGATGTCCAAATTTGACGATTTTTTTTATGGCTCCGTAATTACGATATGGATCTAATGCTTCAATCAAAACAGAAATTGGAGCTCATTTGCTTAATGTGGTACCATTTATGCTTGAAAAAACGACGTCGAAACATAAGAAAAACGAGCGCAACACAACCCAAACCTATCCGAAACTCACCCGAGCCCCTTGTGACCCTGTACGAACATACTAAAAAGTCCAACATAACACAGACCTAATCGAAGCCTCAAATCATGCATAACAACATCGAAACGACGAATCGCACCTCAAATCAAACTTAATGAACTTTCGAACTTTAAAACTCGTGCCGAAACATATCATCAACTCGGAATGAACTCATATTTTGCACACAAGTACCAAATGACATAATGAATTTATTTCAATCCCCAGAACCACAATTCGAACCCGATATCATCAAAATCATCTCTTGGTCAAACTTGTAAACTTTCTAAACCTTTAAATTTTCAACTTTCGCTAATTAGTGTCGAATCCTTCTAGAAATATTCAAATGCAAATTCGGTCATACGCTGAAGTCTAAAATCAACATCCAGACCTAACGGAACCATCAAAACTCCAATCCGAGGTCAAATGCTAAAAAGTCAAACTTGGTCAACTCTTCCAACTTAAAGATTCAATTCATGAAATTCATTCTTCCAAATCGATTTTGAATAACCTGAAAATCAAAACCGACGATTCATACAACTAATAATACATCATGTGAAGATACTCGTACCCTCAAGCTACCGAGCAAAGTGTCAATGCTCAAAACGACAGGTCGAGTCGTTACAGGAAGATAATACTAATTATACATATTGTAAAAAAAATTGATAAGAGAGAAGGCTATTACACTGTGTGTATAGTGTATGTTTGATGTGACTGCTTAAGGGAAAAAATATTTTTTGTTGGGGGCATCTGGCCATTTTTAAAGAGGGAGACGAGTTAAATTGGTTGTCAATATTGTTATGTACATGTACATGTGACAATATCTTTTAGTGTATGTGAGTAAGGTTTCCATCGTCCGCACTTCTTGTTTATAATATAGTAAAATCTTAAAAGACATTAAGTCTTCAACTTCACGTAGTAATATTATTATTTATATTTGTAAAGGCTCATTCAAGCTAATAAGGTATAAGTTAATACTTTGCAATATATTACCTTGTATAAAAATTTGAGTAAGCTAGTAATCTAATCTTATTCTAAAATATTTCTACGGTTAAAAGCAAGGTAGCCTTTCTTTACCTATTTTTTTAATGATGATTCCGTATTTTTTTTCCATATGATCTTAAATCTTATCTAAGAGTAAATAAAATCATAAAATTCATTATTAAAAATTTTGGCCCTCATAAATTTTGGGGCCTAAGAACAAATCTTTACTAACCGCCACTTGAACCAATCTTGAATAGTTTATCAGTTGCTTCAATAATTGAAATGTGTATGACACGTAAATTAAATCTATTAAATATTATTCATTTAGTTCAGTCCCAATATATCATCACCCCACTCAGTGAAAAAATGTATGCTGGAGATGCGGGGTATCGATCCCCGTACCTCTCGCATGCTAAGCGAGCGCTCTACCATCTGAGCTACATCCCCATATATGGAAAAGAGGGACAACTATGTTACCATTTTGCCTACTTTTCTTTCATTTTCTATTTTTTAATTTTTTTAAACCTTTGTTTCATTCTCATTGTATTCATTTACGGGACAAGGAGGGAGTGGTCTCCGTGGTGGACAAGCGGAGGGAATCTGAGATGGTTTGGACATGTATAGAGGAGATGCACAAATTTCCAAGTGAGCGTTGTCTTGCTTTTCTAGTAGCTTGGGGCATCTTATCTGCTTCTTCCATCCCAGTTTTATTTAGTATTATTCTCGCTTTTTCTTATTATCCATGCATTTTCATGTTCTCTGATACTCCCAGAACCTTCATGATTAGCTATTGCATAGAAGTTTATCACCTTTCTAGCTCCACTGATATCCTCAAATGATTGACCTTCTCTAATTCCTATGTTCTCCAACTTATAAGTCACATCCCTTCTTCGTGTTCAGCTAAAAGCTTCAAGTTCTTCAGAGTTATAACCACATGAACTCGAATCATCAAATCCACATTCACCAATACTTCTTTCTTGGTCAGCGTGAGATGGTCGACCAATTTAATTAATGCAAATACTTCCTCAGTTGAGTGTCATCGTGTGAGGGCAGAGAGAGTTCCGAAATTTATCAAATTTTAGGACAATGAAATGGAAGAGTTTATGGAAAAGAGGGAGAATTATATTTAATGAGAACTCATGAATATAGGATAGCTGCATTGAGAAGCAAATATTGGAAGAGTAGGTTGAACTTGAGAAGAACTGTGACCTCGAATTGGCTAAGCTCATCGAGAAATACTCCCCTAAGCAATATGAACATCAGTTCAATAACAATGGCTCCATGAGTGACCCAAACACCGTAGTAGCTTTAAATTTCTAATTAACTTGGGATGCTGAACAAACTTTAACATCCTGGTCTGACTATGTTAAAGAAATGATATCCGTGAAATCTAAAAAAAGAAAAAAATATTAAACCTCAGTAAAATATCAGATCAAGACAAATAAACTCAAGGGTGAGCTACTCTAGTAGTGAGTTGCCCAACTACTATAATAACCGAGGATGAAAAAACAGCAGACATGGAGACAACTCTGTCAACTCTTTCTCTTGATACTCTGTCTGAAATATCATGGACGAATGTCGACATAAAAATTAAGGACGATGTAAGGTAAACTTCCTAGAAGCTTCAGAAGTTTTTTGTTTCTCATAATACAATTGCAGGAGAGCAATGGACAAAAAGATAAATGCACTATTGATCAGTCCCATCTTTTTTTTTATCACTCTCATCTATGAAAATAATTGCAGGTCTTTTTTTTCGACTGAAAATATATACTTCCTAGGCATAGAGAACTATTTTGAAGGCAATGAAGCTTCTTTATAAGGTTCAAAAGACTTGTAACAAATGCTTCCTTCAACCTGTAGAAAGCGTTTGGTGCAAGTCTTTTGAACTATATAAAGAAACACATCATGTGCTTTGAAATATTTTTCCCTCTGCTTAGGAAAAGATCGGGAAAACATATTTCTCTATACTTTCTAAGCATAACGAAATATTTCAAAAGCACGTGGTGTTTCTTTATTAAGTTAAAAAGACTTGCAACAAACACTCCCCGCAGATGGAAGGAAGTGTTTGTTGCAAGTCTTTTGAACCTTATAAAGAAAATTCATGTGCCTTCAAAATATTTCTCTATGCCTAGGAAGTATATATTTTCAGTCGGAAAAAAAACCCTGCATTTATTTTCTTAGACGAGAGTGAAAAAAAAAAGACAGGAGTGATCAATGATGCATTTCTCTTTCTCTCCATTGCTCTCCTGCAGTTGTATTCTGAGAAACAAAAAACTTTTGCTTTTTCTTTTTTGAGCTTCTAGGAAGTATACCTTGCATCGTCTTTTATATTTTATGTCAACATCCGTCCCTGAGATTTCAGACAGAGTATCAAGAGGGAGAGTTGACATAGGTGTCTCAATGTCTGCTATTTTTAGAGTAGTTGACAACTCACTATTAGAGTAGCTCACCCATGAGTTTGTTTTTTTTTAATCTGATATTTTACTGGGGTTTAAATATTTTTTTTCTTTTTTTTTTTCAGTTCAAAGATATTAGTTCTCACGGATATCATTTCTTTAACATTATTAGAATACATGGTCAGACCAGGAGATAAAAGTTTGTTCAACATCCCAAGTTAATTAGAAACTTAAAGCTACTACAGTGTTTGGGTCACATGGAGCCATTGCTATTGACATGTTGTTCAGATTTCTTTGGTTAGTACTTCTCGATAAGCTTAGCCAATTCGAGGTCAAATTTCTTCTCAAGTTTAACCTCCTCTTCCAGTATTTCTGCCTCAATGCAGCTATCCCATCTTCATGAGTTCTCGTCAGATTCTTGCTCTCTTCCACAAATTCTTCCATTTCCTTGTCCTGAAATTTGATAAATTTCGCAACTCTCTCTGCCCTGACACGATGATCCTCAATTGAGGAAGTATTTATATTAAATTGTTAGACCATCTCACGCTGCTCCTGCTGTACCTTTTTTAATTTGTCTTCCTCAGCGGTCCTAGCATCATGAATTATTTTAATATGATCCTTGAAAAACTGCTCTTGGTATTCCATCTCTTCCTTGATCTGTTCATGGTGCATTTTTGCTCTCTTCCAATGTCTGGCGGTGCTTTTCACTCACCAGAGAGAGACTCTTCAAGACATTTCTCCTGCATCTAGTGTTTAGCAGCTTTGTTCTTGAACCATATTAGTTGATTATCCTCCATCGTCTGTTTCGTTGGATTTCAAACAGCTTCCTGGTATGGCTTCTTCTCGAACTTCAATCTCGAATTCTCAGGTGAATGCTGGTTAAAGTTGTCTATGTCTTTTTTCTCTGCCATGTGACCATAAAGCAGTTGCCCCCCCCCCCCCCCCCCCCCCCACCCCCCCCAATTCCCTCCCGAATAAAAGCGAACTGTGAGGCTCCGGATGATGTAAATATTGCTTTGGAGTTTTTGAAGAATTTGGATGGGTAGTGGCATTTATTACATTTTAGTTTTAGATTCTTGTACTTTTTATCTTATTCTTTTCTAGGGTGAAAGAATTGGAAATTGTCGAGGAATCATGTCAGTTAAAGTTCCGTAGAAGGTTGTAATTTACTGCATAATTTAGAAGAGGTTGAGCTGGAGTTATTTTCATTAATATAATAATGAAATTTTATGTCTTGTGTTGCACAATTTTTAGGCGATAAAGGATATTTATATTGCAGACGATGGAGTCTTTCTTTGATATTTTGGGTACGAAATTCGCAGATTCCTATTTCTACAACATCTTACATATCGTATATGATTCCAATTTTCTTCATATATTTTCCTTTGACATGTACGTCATTTATGTAATGTAATTTCCTTTCTTTGGTTCTAGATCAGTAAGATAAGCAGCTACTAGTCAAAGGAAATAGATTTCCAATAACAACGCAAGCATAAGGAAAACCAAAAAGGTAAAGGAAAATATACTAAGGCTAGGATAACAATGCTAAAGCTTGAGTATAATGCCCAGTTGTTTCTTTTCATCAAGATCTTTATTCCAGTGTTGGTTAAGAATCACTACTTTGGAGCATGTGTTGACCTGAGAAAGAGAAAAATTTACATTTTTGATTCCATTGATCAATGTGTGAAAGATTACAAGCCGTTGATTTTTTTGTTGGTATGTCTTAAGTTATTTATATAAGTACCAATTATTTAAAATATTAAATTGACATTATATTTTCATATTAGATTATTGGAGGACTCCATTGATGCTAACCAATTCAAAGTAATCAAGATGAAAGATATGTCATTGCACTGATTTTTCAAGTTGTGGACTTTTTCTTTGCAAGTACTTTGAGTATTGTGCGAGGAAAGAAAAAATTTCTTTCAATCACGTTAGTAGTGAAATCTCATTTATATGCTTCTAAAAATTATTTCTGTGGACAGTTTCATCTAAATTATTTTTTCTTCTACTCATAATTATGTTTCTTAGCTTTTAATGGGTTTTCTTTTCCTCATTAATATAGTAATCTTAAAAGACATTAAGTCTTCAACTTCACATAGTAATATTATTGTTTATATTTGTAAAGGCTAATTCAAGCTAATAAGATATGAGTCATATGTTTGCAATATATTACCTTGGATGTTATTGTGAGAAACATTATTTATTAATATAAAAAATTGGGTAAGCTAGTAATCTAATCTTATTCTAAAATATTTCTATGCTTAAAAAGAAGGTAGCCTTTCTTTATCTATTTTTTAATGATGATTCTGTATTTTTTTCCATATGATCTTAAATCTTATCTAAGAGAATAAAATCATAAAATTCATTATTATAAATTTTGGGGCCTAAGAACAAATCTTTATTAACCGCCACTTGAATCGATCCTTTTACCTCTGGCATGCTAAGCGAGCGCTCTACCATCTGAGCTACATCCCCATATATAGTAGCTAAACGTTTACATATATTAAATTTCTGATGTTTCAACGCTAGCGTAGGCAGCTTATTTTACTGACTATTTTGAGAAGTTCAAGAAAACAATTTGCTTGTACATATGGTTGGAATAATTAAGTATTCAGCAACAGTGGCGAAGCCAGAAAATTCAATTTGAACACCCCTTGTTAGTGAGCTATGCAAGGGTATTCAAAATCTATTTTTAATTAATAACAAGTAATATTTTACTTTATACGTAGTATCATTTTTCGGCGAAGGATGGTCAGTTGACCACCCTTGAGCCAACATAGCTTCGCCCCTGTTCAGCACTGTGTTTTTCTTAATTAGTATGGTAACATTCCAGATTTGAAAATACGTGCCATTAGCAACGATTTGCCCATAATAGATATTCAGAGTAATAAGAGTCGTTCATGACACGTTCAGTAATTCTTGCTCTATTTAATATTATTTATTTTAATTTTAGACCTAAATCATGTACATTTATTACTCTTTTCGTCCCAAAATAAGTGTCACTTTTTAATCTTTGATGCTGAGACGTCAACAAACTTCTGGATCAATCAATTCTCTTAAATTATTATATATATTATATTGGTTCTCTTTAGTCCTTGTGAGAATTGGATTCCTATTTAGGCTTCCCCTTTGATGTAATTTTTCTAAAAGATATTGAAATAAATTTAGGAGTTGATCCCTGTTGTTCCATAAACCATACTCCTACTTGTTTTAGTAGGACTTTGCAAATAAATTCATAGTAAGTTCATTTGTCGATCGTCATCCTGCTTATCAAAGACTTTCATCTCCTGTAAACTAACGTGATGTCTCTTTATATGATACATTTTCTTTATTCGTTCTTTTATAAAAGAATGATACATTTTTATATTCGAAAATAATTTAATTTTAAACTTTTTATTTTGTCGATTTTAACCTTAATAAAAAACTTTTACAACCACCTAAGCTTTTAGGTCTACAAGTTTTAAACGTCCTTTTTTAAACTTTGAGACCTAAGGAATATGATTTTTCGTTTTTCATCAATACACTAGGCTTAGTTAACTAAAAACATAAACCAAAATAAGACCTTGTGAATCACTAGGAGTTAGGACTCGAATATTTGCTAAAAAAAAACTGGTTAATCGATGGCAAAAATACTTGAAGAAGGAATTACAAATGAATTGGTTGTGACATAATTAAAACAACCAACCTTATCAAGTCTAGCCATAACTAATTAAGGAGTAAGCATCAAGGGTAGCAACAATAACCATAACCACATACCCAGTATAATCTTACAAGTGGAATCTGGGGAAGGTTTACCCCTACCTCATGAATAGAACTTGGGTGCAAGGAAATTATTTCAAAACGGTTTTGAAAAAGAAAACTAAGTGATTGGTTTATAGTCTCTTAGATTTATGTTTTGATGATCTAACAAACTTACTGTCAAAGAACCTGATGCACACTTGGTATATATCTCAATCAACGGACTCAAGCTAATCCTTCAGACGATAAAGAATCAACTCAGGGACCTGATCCATTTGGGTTTTCCTGACAATAGTACGGAGTCAACTCTCTCCAGCTGGAAAGTGGTTGACTGCACTGTACACGCTACAGTGCAGAAATAGTGCAGCAGTCACTTTCATTGGGAAGGAACTTGTACCAACCAAGTGATTACATCATTCAAGTGATGTCATCCAACGTGTATTAACAAGAATCATCACAACAAAATATTACTTGAACACTTGTGAATCAATTCAAGCACTCCAGATCTGATAATCAAGCATTGAAGTCACAAGTGCATCAAGAACAAAGTACAACACTACCATGAACCAGTTCCTACAACAAGTCTCTTGTATGTCCTTAGTTGAGTTGTATCCTTGTATTTGTTCTTCATTGTAATTCCTACTTTTCTTATTTAGAAGCTTTAATTAGGAACCTCTGAAAACCATAAACCCTTAGTGTTTGTATCGCGACTAGAGTTAGTCATGAATTGAAGTCTTTGTAATAGGTGTATTTCAAAGTGGCTTGTAATAGGTGTATTACAAGTTAGTGAGGGATTAAGAGTTTAATTCCTAGGTTCCAATAGGTTTTAATCTAAAGATTTCTCAGTAGTAAAGTTAAAATCCTACCAGTGTAGGTCGTGGTTTTTTATCCTCTTGAGCAGGGATTTTTCCACGTAAAATTCATTGTGTCATTTAATTACTGTTGCATTAGCTAGTTCTGTGAAAATTGTTATAGGACCAGGTCACTGTACAGTTTGGTGGACTGATACATTCTCTCAATTGGTATCAGAGCGGGTTCTTTCTAAAAGGTTAACACCTAGAGAGGATCCTCATTATGGCTGCTCCACCGAACTTCGAGGACGGACAATCAACTTACAGGCCCCCAAGATTCAACGGCCAATACGATGGCTGGTGGAAAACTAGAATCCATGACTTTGTAATGGTAGAAGATTCCGAGTTATGGGATGTTATTTGTGATGGTCCATATGTCATAACAAAAAGAAGGCCAGAGACCATTGTGATGACCCAAAGGGTCATCTTATGAATTAAGACTCTATTCCGGACTCATTAACCTTAAAAAGATAAATTTTACTTACCTCAATTTGCGTGCACAATCCGGGCGTGAATCCGGAAAGTCTTTATGTGAAAATATGAGAAATAATAATTTTTAGAGTTAAGAATTTGATTTTAGTTGACTTTGTTCAACATTTTGAGTAAACATACCCGGATCTGTATTCTGACGATCCTGAGAGGTCCGCAGTAAAATGTGGGACTTGGGCGTATGCCCGGAATTGAATTCCGAGGTCCCTAGCTTTAGAAATCAATTTTTGAAGAAAATTATTGTGCTGGTTTTTTAATGAAATAAAGAAAGGAATTAATGCTTGAAATCATTGGTATCGGGCCCGTATTTTGGTTCTGGAGCCCGACACAAGTTTGTTATAATGTTTAAGTACTATCTGTGAAATTTGGTGGAAATCGAAGTTCATTTGACGTGATTCGGATGTCAGGTTGAGAAAATAGTGAATTTGAAGTATTCTTGAGAAAATCATGATTTTTGAGGTTAAATTCGTAGTTTTAGATGTTATTTTTGTGATTTGATCGCACGAGCAAGTCCGTATGATATTTTTAGACTTGCGTGCATGTTTGGTTTGGAACCCCGAGGGCTCGGGTGAGTTTCGGATAGGCTGCAGAGTGTTTAGACTTAGAAAAACTCAGCTGGTGCATTTGGTGTCCGTCACCAGGCCTCTGATCTCGCAATTGCGAGACCAGGCTTCGCAAATGCGAAGTTATCAGGCCTGGGAAATGCGATTATCTTGTCGCGAATGCGAACAAGGCCTGGGAAGGTCATCCTCGCAAATGCGAAACACTGGCCGCAAATGCGAGTGTCCCAGTTGTCGCAAATGCGATATTTTAGTCGCAAATGCGAAGGCTATAGAAATTGCGAAGGTTCACATTTGTGATGCCCTTCTCGCAATTGCGAGCTTCGCAAATGCGAAGCTCCAGTCGCAATTGCGACATCCGCAGCCTGTTAAGTGGGACTTAGACGGGATTTTCACCCATTTTTCAATTCTCTCAAACCCTAAACCTTCATAGGCAATTTTTCAAAGACCCAAACTTTTCCAAATCATAGGTAAGTGATTTCTAACTATTTCCATTCAAACTCTTACTACATTTTACAAGATTTCAACTTAGAATCTAGAGTTTTCATGGTAAAATTTGGGATTTTTGGTTAGATCTTAGGAATTCCGAAATTTGGGAATTTAGACCTCGAATTAAGGTCGGATTCCAAAACTAATTATATGTCCGGGATCTATATAGAATGGGTAACGAATTTTGGTCCGAACCTCGAGTTTGGACCAAGCGGGCCCGGGGTCGATTTTTGTCTTTTGTTGGGAAAACTAAGGAAAATCATAATTGTCCATTAAAGTTAGTTCCTTTAGCAATAATTAATGATAATAAACTAATTGTGATTAGATACGAGTGGATTGGAGGTGAATTCTAAAGGAAAAGTTGTGCTTGAGTAGTGAGTGGCCTGCGAAATCCAGGTAAGTGTTGTGTCTAACCTTAGCTTGAGGGAATAGGTATTGTGTGACTACTTGCTACATGTTTTGTTTCTAAATACGATGTATAGGTGAGGTGACGAGTACCTATACATTGTGTACATGTCTTAACATGCGAGTGAAGGTTAATTGTTGTTATTCTTGTTGTTTCAAAGCCTATCAACTATGATTATTGTTTTTAGTGAAATGTTGGAAGATTTGTATCCGGTTCCACGAGATGGATAACATTGTGAATATTTATTTGAGGTTGAGATATCAAATTGTGAAAGTAATTATGATGAAACACTGATTTCTTGTGAAGTTCTTCTTTATCTGTGTTGATGATTCTGTGACTGGTGAGGAAGAGTGTAAAGCACGAAGGGTGATGTCGTGCATAATTTATTTATATGGTAAGGTAAGAGTGTAAAGCACGAAGGGTGATGTCGTGCATAATTTATTTATATGGTGAGGAAGAGTGTAAAGCACGAAGGGTGATGTCTTGCATAATTTAATTATATTGTGAGGAAGAGTGTAAAGCAAGAAGAGTCATGTTGTGCATAATTTCACTTATATTGTGAGGTTGAGAGTAAAAGCATGAAGGGTTATGTCATACATTCTTATCTATAATTTGGTGAAGATGAGAGTAAAAGCACGAAGGGTGATATCGTACATTCTAATTATTATTTGGTGAGGCTGAGAGTAAAAGCACGAAGGGTGATGCCGTGCAAGTTTCCTTTCTATTTTAATTGCTTAAGTTGTTGTTGATCACAACTTATTTTTGTCTTATTGTTTTCTCACTCCTGATGTTAAATTCCCCACTGCATGCTCCCTTCATATTACTTGTTGTTTATTCTCTTTAATTACTGATATTTCTACTAGCATGATTATACATGTCCAGGTTTATATGTGGTGTCTTGTCCTAGCCTCATCACTGTTTCGTCGAGGTTAGGCTCGATACTTACTAGTACATGGGGTCGGTTGTACTGATACTGCACTCTGGACTTCTTGTGCTGATCCAGGTTTAGGACCGAGCTGAGTTCAAGTTAGAGCTGACACTTCCGCACGGAGACATGAGGAAGATCTGCCGACGTCCGAAGATTCCTGGAGTCTCTTCCTTATTATTCAGTTTTTGTTCTATTTAGTTCAAAACAAATATAAATTTTCTTTCAGCCAAATACTTGTAGTGAATTCTTAGTAGTTCGTGAATTGTGACTCCAAATTTTGGGTAGCTAGAGATTGGTATTATTTCGGCAGTATAATATTTTATTTCATTTATTACTTTTGGGTATCGTATGATGGATGGTAGTAACATTTAGTATATGTTTTAATTATTTATCATGTCGTAACCTGCAAATATTGGCTTTCCTAGCAATAATAGCATTAGGCGCCATCATGGCCCGTTGGGGGGTAATTCGGGTCGTGACAACCATGCTGTAACGGTGCCAAAAACCATGAAAGAGTACAATGATGCAGACAGGAAAGTTGTGGAGAAAAACTTTCGCGCCAAAAAGATTTTGGTGTGTGGCATAGGACCTGATGAATACAACAGGATCTCAGCATGCCAATCCGCCAAGGAGATATGGGAAGCTTTACAAACAACACATAGATGAAAAAAATGGGATCACTTCTTATGGAATCGTTGAGAATGATTCTGATCATGAAGGAACCACTCATGTAAAGCAGTCCAAGATTGACATGCTCACCACCGAGTATGAGCTTTTTAGAATGAAGGATGATGAATCCAATCAAGATATGAACACAAGATTCACTTCCATCATATGAGTTACACTCTCTTGGTGAAATCATCCCAAGGAACAAGCTCGTGAGGAAAATTCTTAGCGTTTTGCCCATCTCTTGGGAGAGTAAAGTGAATGCCATTACTGAAGCAAAGGATCTGCAGGCGCTGACCATAGATGAGCCGATTGGGAATCTGAAAACCTATGAAATGAAGAAGAAGAAGAAGAAGGACAGTGAAAGAAGAGAACCAAAGAAGGAAAAGAACCTGGTACTTAAAGTTGAAAGCAATGAATCGAGTGAGGAGGATGGATAGTTCATGGATAGTGAATGTTCAAAGCATATGACTGGGAATACCATGGACTTCCTTTCACTAAAAGCCTTTCAAGGAGGGAGTGTATCCTTTGGAAATAGGAAAAAGGGTACATTCTTGGTGTTGGAAAAATTGGAAAGTCTCTCGCTCACTCAATTGAGAATGTGTACTATGTCAATGGTAAGAAGTACAGTCTCCTGAGTGTTTCTCAAATATGTCATAAAGGAAACAAGGTGGAGTCCTTGTCAAAGATATGCACAGTTACTAATTTGGTAACTGGTGAAGTGGTACTTGTGGCCAAAAGATACAAGAATATCTACGTTGTTGAGTTTGAGTCCTTACAAAGTGGTGATCTGGGCTGTCTGAAAGCAGTTGATGATGATGCTGAGCTATGGCACAGAAGGCTGGGAAATGCAAGCTTCTCTCTTCTAAATAAGCTGATTCAGAAAGACCTGGTTCATGGTTTTCCAAATTCAAAGTTCAAGCTAGAGAAAACAATGTGAAATCCTCATTCAAGCCAAAGAAGGATATCAGCACATCAAAACCACTTGATCTCCTTCATATGGATCTATGTGGCCCTATGAGAGTGCCCAAGCAGAGGAGGAAAAAGATACATTTTTGTGATAGTGGATGATTACTGAAGATTCACTTGGACGCTGTTTCTCAGAACAAAGGATGAGAACTTCGAAGTATTTGTATCCTTTGTGAAGAAAATTCAAGTGAAGATGGAATCAAAAGTAGCTTGCATCAGATCCGATCATGGAACAAAATTTGACAATGCCAAGTTTGATGAATTTTGCAGTGAAAATGGCATCACCCACAACTTCTCAGATCCAATAACTCCACAGCAAAATAGAATTGTAGAAAGGAAGAACAGAACCCTTGAAGATATGGCTAGAATAATGTTGATTGATAGTGGGATAGCCAAAAACTTATGGGTAGAAGCCATAAGTACAGACTGCTACTTGGTGAACAAGTTCATGATCAGGTCATTCTTGAACAAAACTCCCTATGAGCTGCTAAATGGAAGGAAACCCAAGATGACTCACTTAGGAACGTTTGGGTGCAAGTGTTATGTTCTCAACAATGGAAAGGATCAGCTTGGAAAATTTGATGCCAAGAGTGATGAAGGAATTTTTCTGGCGTATTCTTCTCAAAGAAAAGCTTACAAGGTTTACAATAAAAGGACTCAGTGTGTGGAGGAAATTGTTCATGTAATCTTTGACGAGTCCCATCTATCCTCTGAGAAGAGCAAAAAAGATGATCAAGATGGAGAGCCACTGCTGGTTCCAGGAGAGAATATTGACATGGAAAATGGAAAGACAGATATGATGAGTCAAGTGAAGGAGACAGGTGAAGACAGTGCAATTTCTTCCTCTCCAACTCAAGAGGAACTAGGTACTACAATTACAACCACTGAAGTTGAAAAAAGAGAGGTTGATGCAGTTCAAAGTACTCTACAGATAGAAGAAAGGAGAATGCAAGGGAACCAGTCTGGATTACCCAGCTCCTCCACTAATGATATTCAAGTGCCCAACTGGAAACAAAAAAATCCCATCCTCTCAATAATATAATCACTCCCCTTGACTCAGGAGTCCAAAACCATATCAAAAGACAGAAATTCACTTGCCTTCTCAGCCTTCCTCTCCCAAATAGAACCCAAAAATATTTAAAAAACCTTGAAGGATGCAGACTGGATCACAGCTATGCAAGACGATCTACATCAATTTGAAAAGAACAAAGTATGGCACCTGGTACCTAGACCCTCAGATCGAACCATCATAGGGACCAGGTGGGTGTTTAGGAACAAGCTTGATGAGCATGGAAACACTACAAGGAACAAGTCGAGGCTAGTTGTCCAAGGTTACAATCAGGAGGAAGGAATTGAATATGATGAGACTTTTTCTCCAGTTGCTCGTATGGAAGCCATCAAAATCTTCATTGCCTTTGCATCACATATGGAATTTACTTTGTTCCAAATGGATATCAAAAGTGTATTTCTGAATGGTTTTCTCAAAGAAGAAGTCTATGTAAAGCAACCTCCGGGTTTTGAATGTCATGAACATCATGTGTTCGAATTGGACAAGGCACTGTATGGATTGAAGCAGGCTCCTCGAGCTTGGTATGAAAGGTTGTCAAAGTTTCTCTTAGAAAATGGTTTTGCAAGAGGAAAAATTGACAACACTCTGTTTCTGAAGAAACGAGGAAGAAACCTGCTCATCGTTTAGGTATATATTGATGATATCATTTTTGGGGCAACAGTTGACTCACTTTGTAAGGAGTTTGCAAAACTCATGGGAAGTGAGTTTGAGATGAGCATGATGGGGGAGATGAACTTTTTCTTGGTTTTCAAGTGAAGCAGTCCACAAAGGGAACATTTATCACTAAGAAGAAGTATATCAAGGAGCTTCTGAAGAGGTTTGATATGGAAGCATCAAAAGTGATTGACACTCCCACTTCCACTGCCACTCGACTGGACATGGATGAATCTGGCTCTCCAATTAACCAAACAACGTATCGAGGCATTATAGGATCTCTCCTCTATCTCACTGCCAACGAGCTAGATATTATATTCAGTGTAAGACTATGTGCAAGTTTTCAGTAAAATTCTAAGGAATCTTATCTAAAGGCTGCCAAAAGGATTCTGAGATATCTTAAGGGAACACAGGAACTGGTTCTATATTACCCTTCAGGTGACAATTTTAATCTTACTGGGTATGCTGATGCTGATTATACAGGTTATCTTGTGGACATGAAAAGCACATCTGGAATGGCCCACTTCTTAGGATCTTGTCTGATTTCATGGGGCACAAGGAAGCAAAATTCAGTATCTCTTTCAACAGCTGAAGCAGAATATGTTGTTGCAGCTTCCTGTTGTGCTCAGCTTCTATGGATTAAACAACAATTGGAGGATTTCGGAGTATACACTGACTGTGTGCCTCTTCTATGTGACAACACCAGTGCAGTCAACATGGCCAAGAACCCGGTCCAGCATAAAAGAACCAAGCACATTGATGTGAGACATCATTTTCTCAGAGACAATGTGGAGAAGGGGCTTATCTGCATGAAGTTCTGTAGTACAGAAGACCAAATTGCAGACATCTTCACCAAAGCTCTGAGCATGGAACATTTTGAGAGAAATAAGATGGCACTGGGGCTAATAGAAGCCTAATTGAGAACCTGATTCCTTCCATATGGCTATGAAAGTTACATTCAGGTAAAACTGCTAAAGTGTTTTCTGTCCAAGTCTAACTCACTTATATACCATTGCAGGTAGACACGCATGATGATTATAGAAGCTGAAAAATAATGCATGAGCGGTAAAAGAGGGTTGAGAATTTTTGGAAGACCGGTCAAGAACCTAGTTCTTGTACCACATGTTAGTAGTCTTGTGTTTTTCTCATGCATATCTCAAAAGATACAAAATTAAATTCCACGTCATCCACCTTTTCAGACCCTGCATGTCACGTCTTTGTTTTCAAATCCTTTCACTTCCCTCTGAAATGTTGCTCCTTCCCACAAACCTACTGCCGTTTCAGAACTCGTTTCTCTTCCCTCGTAATTGTCTTTTCCCTCATTAAAACCCCTTCACTTCTAAACCTTGAGTGATCATCTCTCTCTCTTTCAGCCCTTCAAGAACCTTCAACTTAATCATCTACCATGGCTGAAGAGCAAACAACCCTACCCACAATTAAAGAGAAAACCCTCGACTCCTATGTAACTGCAGAAACACCACCAAACGTCCCCTTTTCCACCATTGTTGACACCTAAACACCTAAACCTGATTCACCTTTACCCTTTATTTATCTCACCACTCCCTCAAAACATGCTCCTCCTTTAAGTTTTGAGAACTCAGAAGTCCCTAAAATCGGTAATATCTCTTCTCTATCGCCTAATATTCTCAAATAACATAACAAGGATGAAGAAAAGGGTAAAACTCCACAAGCAAAAAAGGTATCTGAGGAAGATATTGATCAGTGTACAAGTCCTCCAATCTTGGATATTGTTTCTCCCATGGAACCTCAGGAGAAAGAGTCCATAGAAAACATGTTGGCCATTGTTGTTGCGGGACTAGTGAATGAGGTACCTCCTGCCATGCCTGGGTCTCAGGGGAAGGGACTCAGCCTATATGGGAAGAAGGAACAATGGTTCTCTTCGAACCATCTGCACCGGAAGAAGCTACTGGGACCCCTGTTGGCGAACTTGATCCATCTCCTGAGGAAAAATGTCAGCAATCATCATCCTACGTCAGCTTCGACCCTTCTCCTTCTCCTCACTTTGATGATGAGCCTTTGGATTTAATCCCTCCTGTTGTGAGATCTAGTGATGAGGATGAACAGGATGATGGAGTTCTCAGTGCACGTTTTAAATTAAGGAAGCATGTGGTCACTCCTGATCCCCCTCCTAAGCGACCTACCACAAGGTTGCAAAAGAAGGAGGCTCTTGAGTCTACCTTGAAGAAAAGCAAAAAAGTATCAAGAAAAAGAAAAAGAGCTTGGTGAAGGATGGAGAAATTGTTTGTGACAAGAATATACCGGTAGTAGAAGTGGATGAGGAATATCAAGAGGAAGCAAGTTCCTTGGTTAAGAGATCTCAGAAAAAGAAACAATCCGTTGAGAGTGCTTCAAAAGAAGCTGTTGAAACACCCAGTGAAAAGTCTGTGAAAGGTGGTATCAAGTTGAAGCAAGTTGTGGAGAAGAATCAATGTCTGATGATGATACTCTAGTGAAATCAAGTGTCAGGGATAAGTCCATTGGGAAGTCTGGTAAAAGAAAACTGGAAATCGTAGTGGAACCCGGTTCTGTGAAAAAATTGAAAAGTGGAAGTGTGCTTGGCAAAGAAAGGTTGAGGTACCAGAAGGTATTGCGGGGTCGCACTTTTGACCCAGAGATTTCTGAGATGGCTAGTATGAGGAAAGTACTTGAGATGGTCGAATTTCAACAGTAGGGGCATCTGTTCAAAGTGGATGTGCCCAAGGTGTATGAGGATGAGGTCCAAAGTTTTTATACTGACCTCTTCACTGTTGAATCCGACCATATATGTGCTTTAGTGAATGGGGTAGATATTGTTATGGACTCTGCCGTGTTAGGAGACATTCTCAAGGTACCGTCTAAAGGTTTGTCGTCTATAAGGGGTGCATGTGGTTCAAATTTTAGATGCGCCATAGTGAAGGAAAGAGTTGTCCAACAGGGGGAACGGGTACACAAGAAGGCTCTTCTTCCTGTGTACCATATGTTATTTGAGTTGGTTAACAAGGTTCTGCTCGGGCTGAGAGGAGGTCTATCACATCCAGGTCTGATTTGTATTTAATGGAAGCACTGGATGAGTTCTGCTCTGTCAATTTGACTGCCGTTATGATTGAACATATGCAGAAAGTGGCAGCGTTCAAAGATGGGAACCGTGGACTTCCTTATGGATTTCTTCTCACGCATGTCTTCAAATTCTTTGGTGTGCCCTTGGGACAGCCCAATATGGGAACCAGAAAGCAGACCTTCTCGAAAACTACTCTAGAGGAATGGAATGTGTTGAAAAAGTTGGAGGAGTGGGAAGCACGTCGACGATCTCACAGCTTATCAATGCCCAGAACAGTGCTACAGAGGAGATCAGGAAGCTGAAGGCAAGTAATGCCATTCTCGAGACTCAGCTAAGTCAGGCTATAGCGGCACCAGGATCCTCTAGTTCATGAGGTTGCTCGTCTGACAAAAGATAATGTTGATCTCAGGAAACAGGTTGAGAACCTAAGAGAGGAACTGCTCGCAGAGCAAATGTACACAAATGCTCGGATTGACTTGTTCTTAACACTCTTGCTGCTACCTCCAAGCCTTCTTCCTCTTGTGTTCCCTAGGCAAATCTTCCAGTGACCAGTTTCCAGTTTATCTCTTTTGTTTTAATGACTTTGTGGTAGTTTTTTTTTTGTTTTTTTTTGTGGTGTGGATGGAATTCGCTTGTACTTCTCCCGCTTTACAAAGTCCAAATCTGCCTTTGTTGTAATGGCAAAGGCTTATGTTTTATAAAAATTAATGAAGACTGTCCTCTTTTGCTGTAAATACTTGTATTTTTCTGCTTCTCTTTTCTATCATGTTGTGTGCACACATGTGGCATAAGTTAGCTAGGATAGACTTCTTTATGCTGATTCTTGCTTGTGTATTTTTACTGATGCCAAAAGGGGAAAGATAAATTGAAGCAGGGGGATCTGAGTAAGGGGGAAGCATAAAGTCAGGGGGAACTTGTGAAGTTCCTGTTACTTTATCTGGTTTATTTTGCTCTGCATATGGTTGTCAATTTTTAAGTTTGTCATCATCAAAAGAGGGAAATTGATGGGTTTACAGTCTCTTCGATTTATGTTTTGATGGTCTAACAAACTTACTGTCAAAGAACCAGATAAATAACCTGATGCACACTTGGTATATATCTCAATCAACGGACTCAAGCTAATGTGAGCTTTATGACTTCAGACGATAAAGAATCAACTCAGGGACCTGATCCCTTTGGGTTTCCCTGACAACAGTACGAAGTCAACTCTCTACAGCTGGAAAGTGACTGCCTGCACTGTACACGCTACAGTGCAAAAACAGTGCAGCAGTCACTTCCTATTGGGTAGGACCTTGTACCAACCAAGTGATTACATCATTCAAGTGATGTCATCCAAAGTGTATTAACAAGAAGCATTACAACAACATTACTTGAACACTTGTGAATCAATTCAAGCACTCCAGATTTGATAATCAAGCATTGAAGTCACAAGTGCATCAAGAACAAAGTACAACACTACTACGGACCAGTTCCTACAATAAGTCTCTTATATGTCCTTAGTTGAGTTGTATCTTTGTATTTGTTCTTCATTGTAATTCCTACTTTGCTTATTTAGAGGCCTTAATTAGGAACCTCTAAAAACCATAAACCCTTCGTGTTTGTGTCGTGACTAGAGTTAGTCATGAGTCTAAGTCTTTGTAATAGGTGTATTGCAAAGTGGCTTGTAATAGGTGTATTACAAGTTAGTGAGGGATTAAGAGTTTAATTCCTATAATCTAAAGATTGCTCAGTAGTGAAGTTGAAATCCTACCATCGGAAATTAAATAAAATTTAATTTTTAATTATTAATTTTATTTGTCTGACCTTTTGAAATTTGCGACCACTTTGGTCAGAAATCACCGACCGGTTCGGACGGAAATTGTTTTCCGACCGACCAATTTCGGTTGGAAAGTAGTCGGAAATACGTGATTTTCGACCGATTTCCGACTGTTTTGGCCGCCGGAAATCTGCCATTTTCTAGTAGTGTAATATAGCACACTATTATATACAATTTAAATATAATAGTATAGAACATACATTTATATGTAATGAACTGCTTCTCGGACAATTAATAGTAGTAATGTTAACCTTTAATGCATGTAAATTCTCGTAGATATTTTAGGACAACTCAACACATATCTTTTGAGAGAAAAATTTGTTTTACCCACCAACGGAAGTGGAAGAAAAAGACACAAAGTGAAAACTTGAAAATAGAATGTTACAATGGAAGAAATACATACGAACAATTTATATGTAAAGAACTTGTTCTCCATCTTTACAATTTCATTATATAATGGTATAGAATATAACATATATACCCAATTCAAAAAGAAACTCCAAATAAAAATCAAAGAGAAAATACAGAAAATTAAGAACCATGAATTCCAACATAAACACATAAAAACTGCTTTCTACTGAAATTAAAGTTACCCATTTAAAGATTGTGCCTTAAAATGGAAGATGGAAAAAGTAAACAGAAAAGGGAATAAATACTTACTTGTATGACAATATGAGAAGAAAGAGAGAGAGCTGAGTAGTGATTAGTGATTTACCTCGTCAGTCGCACAGGAGGAGTGCACGAGAGATTAAAGAACAACACCCTCATGGTGAAATATCGGTCGAGAAGAGAGAGAGGTGAAATATCGGTCGAGCAGAGAGAGATACAGAGGAAATTGGGAAAATAGGGTTTTGGCGTGAAATATTAGATTAAGGTTACTGATTACCGCAGTCGCAAACGCACTTAAATATTCGTTTATCATTTTAATTTTAATTTTAATTTTGTGACCAACACGATCGCTTAGCGTGTCAACTAATATTTTGACTTTTTAATGTCCGAGTGAATCGGTCGCAAAAGTGAAGGCGGAAAATTGGCGCGTTGTTTTCCCACTGCTTTTGTCGGAATAATAGTCGATTTTCTTTTTCAAAAATAAGTAATAAAAGTTCAATCTTTTTCCGACTACTGCACTCCCATTAGCGACTGCTTCATTTTCAGTCGGAAAATTTGGTCACGAATTGATGTTTTTCTAGTAGTGATTCTCATCAGGTTTGGCGTGCAATATTCCTAGAAATGTTTTCTTCCTTTTAGGCATGGAATATCTCTGTCAAAAGATCGGCCCCAAAATGACTTATGAGATAGAAAAGACGAAGGCGGACCCTTATGTTTCTGCTGTAGGTGTCTCATGTATGTTATGTTATATACTAGACCTGATATCTGCTTTGTTGTTGGCATGGTTAGTAGATGTCAGTCTAATCCTGGACGAGAACACTGGACTGTCGTTAAACATATATTCAAGTACCTGAAAAGTACTAGGGATTATATGTTGGTTTATCACAATCTTGCACCCATTGGCTATACTGATTCAGATTTCCAGTCAGATAGAGGTTCTAGAAAATCTACCTTAGGATATGTTTTTAACTTAGGAGGTGGAGCCATAAGTTGGAGGAGTATCAAGCAATCATGTGTTTCTGATTCAACCATGGAAGCCGAATATGTGTCTGCCTCTGAGGCAGCTAAAGCGGCTGTTTGGCTCGGGAACATTCTAAAAGAGCTTAATGTAGTTCCTTCGGTTCAAGCACCAATTGTACTTTATTGTGACAATAGTGGTGCAGTTGCAAACTCGAAGGAATTAAGAAGCCATAAAAGGATTAAGCATATTGAGCGTAAATATCATTTAGTTCGGGACATAACTCAGAGAGGTAATGCAAAAGTGTTGAAGATTGCGTCAGAGAACGATTTAATAGACTTGTTTAAGAGCTTGCCACAGAAGATTTTTGACAAGCATGTAGATATTAGAATTGTAGACGCATGGTTATGAGTCTAAGTGAGAGATTTTGAGATATAGTATTAACCATGAAGTTTAGATATAGTATTGCGTTTAATTCTTTATGGAATAATTATTATTTAATTTATTTAATTCAATAAAGTATTATTTTAAATAGATCATTTGTTACATGTGTGTCCTTTAGTTATGTAGTAGACAATTTAGTGTATAGAGTCTTACCTCATGCACAGAAGTTTAAATTGTTGGTTCTCATAATAAATAAACTATGTTCACAATCGAAGAAATTATTGGGGAAAATATCTTGATGATTGTAGCACAAGATTAAAGTATAATTTATCTTGATTATGGGGGTGACTTTACTCCGACTTCTTGTGTTAGTATAATTAGTGTATACTGAATGGACCAAGTAGAGAAATATGTTTTTGTACTGAATATATATAAAATATTTTCTCTAATTCATTAAATGAACTTATACTCCTAATCTTGATATAATTACTATGATCAATGTGATTTATTTATTTTTTTGATTTATCGAAAGGTACAACTCTATTCTGAGTTAGTGTATGCCTAATAAATTGGACAATAACGAATAGCATTTGTGCAATAATAATTCGTTGATAGAATCCGTGACTCGGTTTTGAGTTTGATGATACCCATTTATGTAAGCTTATAAGTTTTCATGTGAAGACTTGGCCGGTAAATTTTGTATCTATCACATGAAATAGTTTAAGCGGAATTATATAGGATTTAGTTAGTTGATTATTTATATTATTAGTGATTTGGTTTAATTAACTATATTTGTAACCTTAACATGGGGAGTTAAAATAAGTGTTAGTAATTTTCGAAATTCAAATTGAGGAGTTCAATTGTAGTTTTTTAATGAAATAAATTGCAATTAATTATAGTAGGATTTAATTCTTCAGAATTTTCGAATTAATACTATAATTAATAGCCTCTTATTGTTTCTGTGGTCCTGCTATATCTAGTAAAAACCTGGACATACTTGGGTAAAAAGTGACTTGGGAAAAAACTCGTCATTTTGAGTTAGAGTATGATTCTACTTGCACTAGTAGAGTACCTACACCTTTTTGAGACCTATTGTGGCTTAATTTCGGAAGTATTAAAGGAAGGCCTTTTTCACCCAAGGCAAAACACTTTCGAATAGTATTGTTTTGCCCTCTCAAAATAATTTTGTGCCCTGCATTCTTGATCTGTGGAGGACCTGTGCAATGCTTTCAAGAGGTTAGTGTGTTTTAATCTCCTAGTTATATCATTGTCTAGTTTAATGTTTGCGATACCTAAATTCTATGCTTGCTTCCGTTGCGTATGTTCTAACGGTATTGACTCAGAGACTTTTATGTTGAGAAAATATAGAGAACTTCTTGTACTTTCCATTTGTATTTGTATAGGCAAGAGATGAGTCCAAATGAAGAACATAATCGGTGACGATTCATATAGTTAATCCTAGGGATGTGCATCCGATTTATTGATTCGATTTTGACCCTTATCGATAATTACTTATCGATTATCGATTTATACATATGCTTATCGTTATCGTTTCAATAAGGTTTCGATTGATTTATCGATATTTGGGGCTTATCGATTCGGTTATCGATTACACCAATAAGAAGAAAATAAAGGAAGAATTCTTGAATTAATAGCAAAATAGTAACCAATAGACAGAGAACAGAATCCTATATAAGGCTGCTATTACACTAAAGAAGTATTTGAATTTTGGAAAATACAATATTTCTTCCCTGAAATTATCACCCATAACAAAAAACTACAGAGGACAGGTTATACACAGTCTCATACTGTTAAAAGCTCTGCCAAATTTAGAGTCTTTGCCGTCCAGTTCGATAGTGGCACTGTGAACAGAGTGGAACGGCTGCTAAACTTGGACGTAACTCCATACACTGACAAGATCATTGTTGAATATATTTGGTTTCATTCTTTGCTATACGCATTCTCATACTATTTATTCAGCATTTCACTTGGATGGTTTATTACTCTAAAAACTCATAAAACTCAAATGCAATTAATATTTTTCAAAAAGTTTGACATCTGCTGGAGACCATGCTGCCAGGATTAAATTTAATCCAGCAAATGCAATATCATGCTACAAAGGCAAATCAGCCGAGAAATTACTTGCAAGAAAAAGCCAAATCCTCAAATAAAGTACGAATCCAATAGAATCAAAGTAAAAACTAATCCACAACCACATTGAAGATTCAGGAAGTAAATATCACGACGAGATGAGAGGATGACCAGCACAAAAATACTACACAATCTACTCTGCTCTAGATTGATCACATAGTTTCTACCAAGCTTTAAACCTGAAAGAAATTAAGAAAAATATTAATAACATTGTAATACATCACATTCTTTTACAAGTATATTATTTAAAATGGAGAACTTACATAGAAGCTAACAAACTCTAGCAAACATCGTCGGTGGAAGCTTCTTTGTCAAGATTAGTAAAATCTAATAAGAATATATATTAACAAGTCAAGCAATTAATATATTATTTAACTATATTAAGCAATACAATAAAATTAATTCAAATATATATACCTTCCTCGAGTGTCTCGAGAAAATCTAAATCTTCCTCAACATTTACAGGAAGCGATTCACTTCGAAGCCAATCTTGAAGGCACACTAGAGTTTCAACCAATTTAGGAGTTAATGAACTCCTAAATTGGTCAAGAATACGCCCTCCAGTGCTAAATGCACTTTCAGATGCCACACTTGAAATAGGAATAGCAAGCACATCTCGAGCCATCTTACCAAGAATAGGAAATCTAGGTGAGTTTACCTTCCACCAAGCCAAGATATCAAAGTCCGGTCTTTCATTTTCAGGATCTTCTGCAAGATACTTTTCAAATTCTGTTTTAGAATTTGCACCTCCACTTGCAGCTTTATGTTTCCTTATTCCATCTAAGAGTGTACCTAAACCAGTTGAAGTTTCCATTGTGTTGAATGAAGAGCTTGGGAAAGAGGTAGAAACTTTACCACCAGTATCTTTTGAAACCGACTTAGAGACATACTCATTAAAC